>JAEIFU010000798.1:0-97213 GCA_018904235.1 Lordiphosa stackelbergi | reverse complement strand
CTCAAATATTTTCACACATGTTCAAATGTTCTATCGGCTTACCTCAAACACGTGGCGCGAAAATGCCTGTCCTGACTCTCCACGCTCGGAACGCCCACTGAATCCAGTCCGTGCGAAGGCCAGTCGCTGCGGAAGAAAATCAAGTTCTATACTTTCCGGAAAAACCGTGTCCCGGTATAGTCTATTTAAGTACGACTCGCGTACTTGAATCAATTGTTTGAAATATTTTGAATACGGGACCTTCGGAACGGGACCATTCCATGATTCCTAATTTCTAAAAGTGTGTTTCTTTAAAAGAAACCACAACTTTTAGAATTGCAATTCCATGAAATTAGCTCGGATTTAGAAATAACCTGAGGTTGGGGAGGAAATTTCCTTTAAATTTAGGTCGGATCAGTCCCAGTTTTAAATTCGAAATTTGGCGATGACTGAGGACAGTTTTTTAATTGGAATTTGGTCCGTCGACGCAGTCAGTGTCAAACAGTTGAACTCGTGTGCGAGACATTAGCATAAAGCTCACGCATGCCAAGCGCCATAAACAACTTACAAACTCGCACTGTGTACATATTTGGTAATTTTGGGATCCCACCTTCCAGCCCCGGGATGGGATATCTCATACAAAAAAAGAAGCCAAGCAGCACCGGAAAAAGGGTCAACACTGATTTCTTTCTATTAAAATTGTAGCTTACGACATGCCGACGCACGCACCGATACCGTCCAACCCAGGACCCGCCCTGACACTGATAAAAATGTCAACACACAATTGATTCTCGCACTTTGCATCGGCATCGGCATCACGTCTGCTGTTTGATTTTATTGGGCCGCAACTTTTTTGTTCGTTCCTCTGAAGTTTTTTATTTTCCAGCTTCCCTTTTGTGCCAACTCAACTGGGGGGCATTGTTTAGACGACCCGGGCAATTGTTTACAGTCCTTGGGCCACAACGTAGCAGCAGCTCCATGAAATCACGTCGTCATCAAGCTGACATTATGTCCAGGGGATTAAAGTATCGGAATGGCACTTTGAATTTATCGCTCAAGTCGCAAGTGTGATTTTTATTGATATTGCCACTCGACTTAGTTGCGCCAAAAAAGTATGCAAATGCTGTAATGAGGCTGCGCTCAGGGCCTGAGTACATAGCAAATGGTTGGGCCACAAAAATAAAACTAAATTGAATTTCATAGTAAATAAAAAGTTTATCCAGGTGCAACTGCTGCAGTCCCTCCACTCTTAATTGCAGCGCAAGACGTGCGTAACTCTCTATCTTTACGTGTGCTTTACGTGTGTGTGTGTGGGTTTACCTAGGGCGTACATTTTTGCGTCAATTAAGTTTCAACTCTCTGGGATACTTTGCAATTTACGTGTACAACAGCTTCAGCTCCAGCTCCTTGTTGTTTGGCTGTCGCAAGTTTTAAAGCAGATTCTCATTACGCGATTGCAAAACTTTTAATGTTGTTCTTTTTGCAAGTTGGCTCATTGTTTCAACCCCCTGCCCCCCGCCCCACAGCCTGATTTATGTGATAATTTCAACTCGACTCAACATCGGCCTCGGCTTTGCCTCGACTCATATGCGATTTTACGCAACGGATGCGAACCGGATATGAGCGAGTTTTAGTGGAATAGTTGCTGCTCGTTGTTGTTTATTCTGTGCGAGCTGCAACTTATTTTTTATGCGTCCTGGCAGGAAGTAATCATCTTGATGGCTGTTGGAATTTATAGCGTGTGTCTCTGCGACTGTGTGTGTGTGTGTAATGAACTACACGATTTCGGCATTAAAGCAGATGCCTCCTAAGCAAAAAGCTAAACAACAATTGCCAAACAAATTCACAGCCCACGGGCACAGACCATGTACCATGTGGCATTGTGGGCGTTGGCTTAGGCGTGACTTCCAGATAAATCTCGAGCCATGTCTGAGCATGTGTAGGCGAGTGTGTGTGTTGAGGTAGCACCAACAGCTTAACAAGGCCCTAATGCCGTTAAACTCAACTGTCGCTAACGTTTTTAACCTGAGGTTAAATTTTCAATTTGCTTTCTAGCTCTTTACCCGCATACCGGCTCAGACAGCCCAGACAAAGAAATCGTCGTACAGTGGCTCGATTGTTGCACACAGGTGGCAAAAGTAAAGAAATATCAATTGTTGTTAGTGATATTTGATTTGCCTTGAAGTCTTTAATTAATTTACTAAGATTTTTGTTGTTTCATGTGTACAGGATTTGGCACTGCCAGAAAATGCCAAAAGCGGAACCTTCAAGTCAGCCCTTTCTCCATACCGACTTTTCCATTTCCGAGTGCTTTGCCTGGACTTGTGTTTTCTTTCTTTTGTATCTAGTAAAGAGATTTCCTGCCATGGCCCTTGGGGGCCGAACATAATGGAAAATTCACACACAATGCTTCCCGAAGTCATGCATCACTGTATGTTGGAGAGAGGCAGCCACATTTTTGCGCTCTTTACTTTGGGACTCAGGCTTCATCTGTGCACTCCATTTGGTCGGCCCTGATCTACTGTCAGTTTGGGGGGGGGGGTTGGAAAAAAAAAAAAAAAAAAAAAAAACAAAAACAAAAAAAAGTCGGAATCGCGTTCGATTTACTTTTCAAACTGTAGTGGATATTCAAACCATCAATATTACGCTGGCTCTAGGTCTTTAGCACACATATGTAGTGCTTCCATTTAAGTCGAGTTAGATGACGTAAAGCGACCACCTTAAGATATTTGCAAAATTTTCAAATTTAGGCCAAGAAAATCGGTGACATGACATAACCCCGGAAAAAAAATTAGGGAAAAAATACAAAAATTATATAAAAATTTTTATTTTTTTGGGATATATATAAATTTTTTGAATTTATCGCCCAAATTAGTTTTAATTTTTGGGCGTTGTGACCGGCCGACAAAATAGTACTGAGTGGATCGCAGCTTACGTAACAATAGTCAACAAAATTTAATAAAGAGTCTTCTCATTGAATTTGATACCTGATTCTGAAGTATTTTGGAATGCTGAGTTCAAAAATTGACTAAAAATTTGTCTATCTTATTGTTCTCCAGATATAGGGGGATATGCTATTTGCCATTTTTTTAAGAAAAGTTCCCACATAATTTGCCGTAACATCTGAACCAATGAACCGATTTAACTTTTCTATCTTTCAAATGAAATATCTAATAGCCTAGATCCACTGACACATTTATGTAATTGTGTGTGGTTGGTGATTTCACAGGATATGTACATTCTCAAAAAAAAAGCATAGTACGTTAAGGAAAACTACTCATAATGTTCAGGGCGAATAACAAAATCAATATATGTCACAAGGTCAATATATGTATGTACTATGAACTATTTTTACTCGATGGAGTTCGCTTGCATTTCGAATTAAAACTGCATGCCTTTATATGTACGTGGAGTACCACAAATAGGCCTACAACTATATTAGCTGACAAAAGTTGAGCGGTTTTAAGCTGACTGCTTAAATTAAGGTACATCTAGTAGATTAAATGCGTTCAGATTTAATTCTGTATGATCTAGTAGCTGACCAAATTTTTTTCACTTCACATATAAAGTCCCAGTTTAAATCTAGACTTTAATTAAGAAAAATCTTTTATTAAAACAGTTGGTGCTTGATTCGGGAGGTTATCAATTTAAAGCGTTCTATTCGTAGTTCACCCAAAAAACTCCAACTGACCCCATTTTAAAGAGGATCGGGACAGGTTTACAATCTTCTTGTATACTGGAAATCTGTCTGTAAATCAGGTACAATTATCTATACATTTTATATGCTTTTAAATGCTTTATATAAAAAAACATCATTCATTAGAAAACAAAAACAATAGATATCTAGATCTTTTACATGATTAGAAAAAAATTATCAGTTCTGATTTTAATTCCACTTCGGTTTTCGCATAAACGTTTGAATTGGCCAGCTTAATTTTAAAAATTTAAATAAAAGGTGTAAAGGAAGTCTGTGGTTACTAGATCAAGGCTTCCCTTTTCTACTAATTGAATCCACTTGACATTGAGCTGTCAGTTTCAACTGCTTGATCAATTCCACTTTTACTAAAATTGGATCCAGTAACCGTAGATATGAGTATCACCTTTCATATAACATAGAGTTCAACGTACTAAGGTTTATACAAAACTGAAGTGGAATTGAGAACAGGCCTGTATGATTTAAGTTCTTATGATAACAGAGACTGAGTGAAAAATTAAACGTATATTATTGTTGTTGATACCGTACCCAAATAAAGTTTGCTTCAGATTTGGCAAACTCCTCCTCCTTCTCCTTCTAACCGCGAAAAACTGTCAGGGCCACAATTTTTAAGTTTAAATATAGTGACTCAATATTCATTTAGTTTTTCCCAATATCTATCTATTCTGTATACCATAATAAGATCCGAGCAAAAACACCGAAGATAAGCAAGTGCGCCTTCCCATTTATTCAAAAAAATTTTAAAATAAAATAATTCAAAGCCATAGGAACCACATTACTTGGTTCAGGGCATTTTGCTGTCGGGGCACTCAACCACACCAAACACTTCTGCCTTCTAAATTTAGGTATCTGAAAGCTTTCCTTATTTCAACACTGTCATATGGGATAGATATATTTACGAACAGTGATATGACTAGTTAGAATAAAATAAAAGTAGCATTTAATAACATATCTAGGTACGTTTATAATCTCGTTCCAACTGACCATGTCACAATACACACGAAGCACCTACTTAATCCAAAGGTTATGATTAAATAGACAACTGGATTCACGGTAAAATATTTAAACTTTGCAAAAATAATATTTAATAAGGAACTTCATATTTATTTGATTTGCTAAATTTTGCATTGTCAAAAACTTGGTGCCCTGAAGATGCAAACTGGAATGCTATAAACCTTTTTATTATAATGCCATGTAGCTTTGGAACAACCTACCTCAATCTATTAAAACAATTTCAAGCACATTTTATTAACAGTTTAATGCTGCTCTTTAAAAATAGTAATAATAATAATATATAATGAGACTTTTCCAACTAAAAATCTTTCTAAAATAAAATTTAAGCAAAATAAAAAAAATATAATATAAAATAAATATCATTCGAAAAGTCTCTGTACGGCTAGATATGCCACTACTACTACTAATTCTACTGACTTAAATTTAGTTTTTAAAAATTTGGGCGTAATGGCCAAAAAATTTTTGGGCATTATGTCCGATTTTATTTCGGACATAGCGCCCAAATGAATTTGGGCGATAAGTCCGTTTTCATTTCGGTCATATCGCCCAAAATTAATTTGGGGGATATGTCCGAAACGAAAACGGACTTATCGCCCAAATCAAATTTGGGCGATAAGTCCTTGGGGGTTATGTCATGTCACCGTGTTTAGCAAATAATAGGAATGTCAGAGTATCAGCACCGAATATTTCTATATGTACTTACTAAAAGCAAAGACCAATATAATCTCTAAGATGCCGAATGCCCATACATTAGTTTTGTCGCCACCAAAAAATAGCTGCAGTGTATTTTTTGGTGGCGACAAAAATCGCACTCTTTCGGCTCGCACAAAGTTGAAACAATCGATGTTTTTGCAACCCTACATAAACAACAAAAAGCCACGCTATTTTATTATAAAATTTGCTTGACGTCCATAAGAAAGGTAAGGTGACCAATTTGCGGTTCTGTCAATATGCAATATGCAACTTCAAAAAAATGTGATTGGACCAAACCCTATTATGTATGAATGTGGTTGATGCTTATCCATTTATATGCTATAATCAAAAAAAGGGGCGACTTAGTAAAACTCACAAATTTTCTATGATTTGAACATACACTCCCCCTTCTTTTAGTTGAAGAAATCTTTCGACTTTCCTGCCTTAAGACGTGATTTTCAAATGTTAGCGAATTGTGAATAACTAAAACAGTCCAAACTAAAAATTAATTTTTATGACATTATTCGAGAAGTGGCCTCTCGGTCGAATAGTTTATATTTAAAAATAAATCGAATTTTTCTTCTGTCTGACCATTTATACAAAATTTTACTCCAAACTCTAAGCAACTTCAAAAGCCCCCATATAGAAACTTGACAAGAAATGTCAGAAATACTTACCGCTTAGAAAAGGATGCACCTTTGCATATTACTTGGAGAAAATATGATACTATTTCACTAACTATCCCACTAATATGCGAAATGCAGCGAAACACACAAAAAATGGGAAGTGATATGTCTGTCCAAGCTCTTTGAGCCCACTAAAAGAAGTGGCTCAAAAATACTAATGTATTCCGGCGACATCCACAGCTTCTGAAAGGACATTCAGTAAAGCTTTAAATGTTCCTTTATAAAAATTTAAATAATTTTAAAAATACTTAAAAAGAATTATTTGATTTTATTTCAATATAATCTCAAGCCAGAAAGTGATTTAGGAAGCTACATCACCAGACTCTTAAAATTTGAAATAAACATCGATGTTTTATCCACGTACATCGTTTTTCTCTAATGAGTGGCCGTCTGTGGCCCAGCAGTTAGTGTGCTGGACTGCTGGGCTGGAGGTCGTGGGCTCGATCTCGCCTCTGAACATCTAATAATAAAAGTTTTTTCTTTCTTTACAAAAAATAGCTTTTACACATCCGGTCACCTTCACCAGCTATTGGCGCCAGCTGTGAAGTAATCTAGCCATGAAAAAGCAAATTCTCAAACTTTGCCGTTAGGATTCGGCGTTAAATTGTAGGTCCCTTTCTCTTGTGCGAAAAATTTAAAGCTCACACGCCAAGAGATTGTGAGAAGCTTGGCTTGGCCCCGTTGGAGGAGCTGTATAGCCAGTTTTACCTTTTACCTTTTACTGTGATTTTAAGTTATATTTTTAATAATACATCGGGAATGATATGAAAATTTTGCCAACAAAAATGAAGAATATTCTCTTTTCATATTAAGTAAGCGAAATCTTGTTCATAGAGTACATTTCGGACGAAAAGGATAGTTCTTAAAGGATTTAAAACAATCCGAAATAATATAAAATATCTTGATACCATCTATTTTCAGATTGGAAAAAATCGTTCTTAAATAGGAAAAAAGTTACCTGATCTTCCACTCAGAGAACCTGAACCATAATGAGCCCTTCCCGAATTCTAGGAGGCTAACAGGCTGGTAGTTTTAAAGACTTTTCCCCACACATTTGGGGGTATTCTTGGAAACAACCAGAAGTAACCGAATCTCCATCGCCTTGCATCCCAAATAAATTGCTTTGCTTTATCGGCAGTGTTAGCTGCTGTTAAAGCGGAGTGTAAGCAAGAATCTACGCTGTATCCAACTAAATTCTATAAGCGAGCCACTGTGCGACTCACAATGTTTTAATCTGGAGCATCTGATCCTGTGTGTGTGTGTGTGCGTATTAACATGGCCTCACATGCGGAGAACGCCTACAGCTTGTTCTGCACCGCACCAAATTATACGCCAGCTGCCGTTTTGTATTGTTTTTCATCTTTCACTTGTTTTTTTCCTCTTCGCACAAGCGAGAAGAAATACTTAAGGCACGCAGGCACGTAGCTCTGGTCTGGGCTGCACTTGAATTTGCCTGGCAAAAAACTCAGAAATAAATTAATTGTATTCAATTTTATTAGATTTGGGCTAACAGCAGACAAGGACACTCTCAGGCACTTGAAAATCGAGCAAATAAAGTCGAAATTGTTTCCATTTTGTCTTTGAAATGTATGTAAGTGTGCTTATAATTCAATTTGTGGCTGTCAGTGTGGCGCTGGCCGACAATTTGGTCCAATCAGCCCGTTTTAGGCATTAATTTTTGAGCTGTGCAACACAACTTTGGCAATTAATTTAATCGCATGAAATGAAATTGTGAATAGCAACCAAAACTTCAGTTGGTAGACAAAAAAAGTAAAAAGGGAAAGCAGTTGCCAACAGCCCTTTAGTGTGGCATACTTTCGTGCGTTCGCAGCAGTTGCATGCAAATGCTTCCGCTTCCGCCTGCTGTCTGGTAAGAGTGGCTGTGTATGTGTGTGTGGGGGGGGGAGTAGTTGCCATAAACCTTGACACAGAAAAATGTTAACTCTTTAATGTTTCTTTGGCCCTAAATACAATTTCTTACTTGCTTCTGGCCGGGCCATCATCATCATCTTCCTGTTCCCTCATCAAAATCCCACAAATGACACGAAGTCACGTGTTGGACTTGGCGACTTTGGCGCTTGTTAGCTTGTTAGCCTGCCGGCTAATGGCTAAAACGAATTCTGTGTATGCTCTAAAGCGACATTTAAGTCCTGACAAGATTTAATGAAACTCGACAAGAACAACATTTGTGCAATGGCAATGGCAATGGCAGCGGCCAATACACAACTCACTAAATCTCTAAAAGGAAAACCAATTACGGCCATTACCACATATGGCAATTACAAAGAACCTTTCCAGGAACCTCAGACCTCCGCCTCTGTGCACGCGCCAGAACAGCAAAGTCTCATTAGTTGGACACAAAACTGTAATGGAGGGCAGAGGCAAACGACAAAGAGACCGCCACTTACCGCAGTTGGCCGGAGCGTCGGAAGCGGGGAAAGCGGGTTGGGTTGGATGTGGCCGGATGGCTGGATGACTGGCCATGTTAATGACGGCAAAAGATGATGGCAACAAATACGAATGGTCTGGCCAACTGTTTTCCATTACCTGCTCAATCAATTTGGGTCATTTGCTGAATTTTCATTTGCTATGCAAATATTAAACATAAGCGAAATAACTATTGTATCAAGTGGAGCAAGGTTGACGCTAGTGACGAAAGCAACACTATCGAATCAACAGATTTCAATTAAGTTGAAGCTAAGTCGGTATATGATGCCAAGGCTTTGACAGAGCCAAGCCTGTGGAGTAAAATCATATGACCATTTCTTGAAAGCTTCTGCGGATGCTGAAAGAAAGTTCCCTTCCAACATAACACATAGCATGTGTCTGTCAGCCAACCAATTAATGAGAATTATTATCAGTTACTTTGTAATTAATGAAACAATAACTTAAATTTACCGGTACAGAGCACAGGCAAATCTTAGTTGACTAGTCAAAATCAAATGAATTATTCTAGGAATTGGTTCTCCAACCTACCCCATTCTCCACTCTAAGCACCTTGTGACTAGAGTCAAGGATCTACAAAATCTTAGCTAGAACATTTCAGCCAATAAGTTTTATATTTTGCTTAGAGTTTCGAAAAAAGTGACTACAATTCTTCAATAAATTTTCTACTAGAAAACATATCTAATTTCTGACATTCACCCCTAAAGAATTTAGAATAAAAAAAAAAGTGTAAATGGCAAAGGTCATGCGATGGTCAAAGATCTTCAGATAGCACACATAGATTTGGAAATTGAGGCGCTTTAGAATCACCATTCGGAAAATCTACGAAGCCCGACGGTGGGTATAGTACCTACTATGTATTTATGAGACTGATGGAAAATCCCAAGCATTTTCAGAAAAAAAAGAAGTTAAAATTGGATGCATTGTCGGATAAAGAGATACTCGCATTCATCAATTCAGTTCAAAGTGAATATAAAGCTTTTAGTTATGATGATAGCATCATGGACGTGCACTTTGTTATTCGCAATATCGAGTCTGATAACTCAGATCCAGGATGAGCAGGCAATAAAGGAATGTTTAAGACAAACGGAACTGAAATCTGAAATTATATGAATAATGAATAATGAAATTTAATTATAAATATCCCAACACAAATTGTTGTCGGGGCAAAAATGCATTTGCTCCTATTCAAAAGCCATCAAAAAGATTGCTGATAATCAAGAAATGTTTATGTTTCCAAAATGAATCGCTAAAAAAGAAGGCAGGGGAACAAGGCAATGGTTCACCACATCCTCGCTGCCACTGTTGGTCTATTAACCTTACAGAGGAGTTTAGTGTGTGAGAGGATAGTTTTTTACACCCAAAAAAATTTGTATCAATATCATTTTGATACACGTTGTCTCAAATCGAAACTGAAACTAGTATCATTTGTTTTGTATAAAAAAAAACAAAAAAAATATTAGATTGAAACTTCGAATATTTATTTGGTGCGCAGAAGTATTAATTTGAACCTAAACAATTTTTTTTTATTTCGAAAATTCGAAGAATGTATGAATTGTAAAACGAAGCATGCCGAACGTCGCAGCTGGCGATGCTTGACATGTCCCATTTAGTGATTTTACTTTTAGTGTAAAAAATGTGTACTTAGTTAAAAGTAAAGGCTTTGAAGGACCCTTTCCCAGACGACGTTATGAAGATAAATAAATGGATTTCAAACGGCGCATATTTGCAAGGTAAGTATAAGCAGCTGAGTGTCGTTTTTTTTTTTAAATATATGTAAATAACAAATGTAACTCTTTAGACAGGACACACTACAAGCCACAATGCTGATGTGACAGTTTCAGCGCTTTGCAAGACAACGTACAATGCGAGAGGTGCGAAACCAAGAAAGCAGCAGAACAGGCGTTTTTCGCGTTTTTACTCAAGGTCTCTGAAGGCGTAAACTGCTACATGTACGGCAGGGTTCCCCCCAGAAGAGAGCGCGAAAATGTGATTGTGCCTCTCTCTAACACAAAGGGAGTATGTTCGTGCGCCAGGGTCTATGGCTGGGGAACTCTGATGTACGGGTTCGAGCAAGAGGCATACCAATATGGTGACTTCTGGTTAAGCAACATTCGCGTGTACACGAGGCATACAGTGAGAGACAAATATTTCCACTTAAAGGGGTTTCCACACTTGACGAATTCAATTTAATAATGTAAATAAATTACATTTTGATAGAGTTTGAAATAAAAAAATTTTTTATAAAATGTTTTGTTTTAATTTAAATGGCAGTTTATAATGAACTGAATTTATACTACAAAGATAAGAAAAAATATTAAATTAATAAAAGCTAGTATCAAAATGAAATAAAAAGTTTGATAGTTGAATTATAAAATTAATAAGACCTAGTGTCAAATTGATACTCTGAAATTAATACAATAAAGTGTCAACCTGATTTTTTTTGAAATCCTCGAAATATCATGTTAATACTTTCGAAGATATCAATTTGATACTTGGAGTATTAAAGAGAATTCGATACTCAATAGTTTCAAATTGATGTCTAAATTGTGTCACTTTGATTACAACTTTTTTTTGGGTGTAGTTATGTTCGTCGATCATAAATTATTGACATCCTTTTGTACTTATTTGCCATATAAATTGAGGACCAACAGCGAGGTGAGCAAAAAGGATAGAGGATTTTTCGGAGAATACAGGACCCCAATTCGAGGAATCGATCTAAACACTGTTTTGATGACACGACTTCGAATCCTGTAATGGGGGAAGGTTTTTTTTTATATAATATTTCCTTTAAGTTGAATAATTAAAAAAAAACCTTCCTCCTCTTACATAAGCGCTAGCACCAGTACCGCTGGGCCATCAGCGTCAATAATGACTCGTTAACAAATGTCACCCAAACGTTACCACAACAAGACCTAAATTTTTCGGTGTTCATAATAAAATCTAAGTAGGCGCATATATTTTCTGAGGCGTTCTTAACCAGGGTTCAGGTGCTCTTTGCTCACAGCTCTCGGGAGCCAGCTCTCGCTCTCAGCTCACTACACTCGGCTCCCGGCTCCCGAGCTGAGAGCCACAGCTCGGGAGCCGAGAGCTATCATTCAGCTCTCGGCTCGTGAGCCACAACACTCGGCTCTGAGCTGTGAGCCACAGCTCGTGAGCTGGGAGCCATCAACTGGCTCTCGGCTCGTGAGCTGGGAGCCATCAACCGGCTCTCGGCTCGTGAGCCACAGCACGTGATCCGCTCTCGGCTCGTGAGCCCCAGCTCTCTTAAAAATAGTAAAAAATGAAGAACGTTAACACCAATCAAGTAAAAAATCCTGGAAGGATTAATGCATGAGCGCAATTTGCAGCTAACGGATCTCCATGGTAATAAGACCGCTAATTACTTAAGAAACTGTTTTTTCAAGTTTACAAATGACTACACATAATAACATTGCCATCAATTTGACAATACTGAACCGCGATAGATACCATGGAAGACCAATGCTAAAGAATATGGTCAAGATCATAAGAATCGCTTTGAACCACTTTCCGTTACCGACAAATCATTAAATCGCGCAAAAATACCAAAGAGGATCAAAAATAGTAACAATTCCAAACAAATTGTACTCCCTATCAAGTGAAAAATGCTAGGATCAATGCACGAGAGCCATTCGCAGCTAATGGTTCTCCATGGTAATAAGACCGCTAATTACTAACGAAACTGCTTTCCAATACCACAAATTATAATAACATAGTCATGATTATGACACTACTGAACCGCGATATACACCATGGAGGACCAATGCTAAAGAATATAGTCAAGATCACAAGGAACATTTCAAACCACTTTCCGTTACTGACAAATCATTCATTCGCTGAATAATACCGAAAGGATCAAAAATGACCTCCCAATAAATAATATTAATTCTTGACCAGCGTCAATAGACGAGTCGATATAGCCATGTTTGTTTTGCATCACAGTTCAAGACATATTGCGTTTTTATTCTTTAGCATTGATCTTCCATGGCGATTGTCGCGGTTCAGTATTGTCATAAACAGGGCAACGTAGTTCTGTGTTGACATTGAAAAGCAGTTTCTTAAGTAATTAGCGGTTTTTTTTACCATGGAGATCCTTCGCTGCGAATGGCGCTCATGTATTGATCCTGGCACTTTCCACTGGTTTGAAGTACATTTTGCTTGGCATAGATACTATTTTGATCCTCTTGGTATTTTTTCGCGATTGAATGACTTGTCGTAACGGAAAGTGGTTTGAACGATTCTTATGACCTTGGCCATATTCTTTAGCACTGGTCTTCCATGGTGTTTATCGCGGTTCAGTATTGTCAAATTCAGGCAATATTATGTTGTGGTCAATAGCATACTCGAAAAGCAGTTTCTTAAGTAATTAGCGGTTTTTTTACCATGGAGATCCGTTAGTTGCGAATGGCGCTCATGCATTGATCTGGCTGGCATTTTCCACTGGTTGGAAGTACATTTTTGTCTCGCATAGTTACTATTTTTTGATCCTCTGTGGTATTTTTCCGCGATTGAATGACTTGTCAGTAACGGAAAGTGGTTTAAAGCGATTCTTATGATCTTGACCATATTCTTTAGCATTGGTCTTCCATGGTATATATCGCGGTTCAGTATTGTCAAATTGATGGCAATGTTATTATGTGTGGTCATTTGTAAACTTGAAAAACAGTTTCTTAAGTATTTAGCGGTCTTATTACCATGGAGATCCGTTAGCTGCATATTGCGCTCATGCATTGATCCTTCCAGGATTTTTCACTTGATTGGTGTTAACGTTCTTCATTTTTTACTATTTTTAATCCTCTTTAGTATTACTTCGCGATTGTAAAGTCGACCACACAGTCTGTGGCTCCCAGCGTAGAACAAAATGCTGGGGTCGGGGGGTCGGGCAGCTCACGGGGTGAGAGCTGTGGCTCACAGCTCAGAGCGTGTTGGGGGTTTCGTGGGTCGGGGGCGGATGATTGACTGCTCGCTGGGTTTGGGTTTCAGCTCGGGAGCCGGGAGCCGAGTGTAGTGAGCTGAGAGCTGCTCAGTGCTCCCGGCTCCCGAACAGCAGCTCTCGGCTCTGAGCGAGAGCCAAAAAAAGAGCGAGCGCTATGCTCGCTCGCGAGCAATTCCGAACTTAAAATAGAACAAAACCATATTAGGTATAATAATACCCCGTAGAATCGAGAAATCGAACTTTGCTGATGGGTTTTCCCTCCAACTCCCACCCCTACCAACCCACTCTACACCCAGTTCCCACCCACCTACTTCCTCCCTGTTCCCACTCACTTCCTACCCACTTCACGCCCACATGCCGCCCACATCCCTTCCACTTCCCACCCACATCCCTCCCACATCCCACCCACATTCCACCCACTTCACAACCACTTACCACCCACTTTCCACCCACTTCCAAAACAACTAACCACCCACATCCTACTCAAATCCCACCCACATCCCATTTACTTTCCACGGTTATCCCTGCGTTATTTCCAACATCGGAAAATGAAAACACAAATGAATTCTTATTTGGACCTTACAAACCGAGTTTCAAGCCAATCGGATGAATAAAAGTTTTTTTTCAGGCAGAATTTTCGGGGAATTTTCCGACCGTCAGGTCAAATTTTCCAACATCGGAAAATCACACTTCAAACTATTTCTTATTCTTATATCCTTACAAACTGAATTCTAAGCCAATCGGATAAAAATAGTTTTTTTTTCCAAAATCGGGGAAACACGTGTCGAATTATTTCGCGTACTTTGCCTACAAACCAAGTTTCAAGCCAATCGGATGAAAAACAACATTTTTTCCATACAAACTTTTCCGACGCTTTTCCGACTTTTCCGGATGGAATATTCCAAAACCCCGTTTTAGTACGCACTTTCACCACTAACAGTAACATTCAAAATTTCAGCGCTCTTTCTCTTACCGTTTAGGCTGGGCGATGTTTGCCAATCAGTGAATCGGTCAGGACACTCTCTTTTATATTTATAGAGTTAGGGTCGGAAATGTTTCCATCTCCCTGTTACATAAATTTGCACAACTTCATGATCCCCTTTTACCCATTTTTAATGGGTGCAGGGTATAAAGACGACAGCGCTAGCCAAAGTGGGCCCTGCCCGACTTTGAAATTCTCGCAACTCGTAAGAAATTAGTAGAAATGCTTCTGTCAAAATAACAAAAGCTACAAACTTTTTGCGCAGCTTAGACTTTTTTTAACTTATTAATATGAGCTCTTGCTTTTTCTTTTTTCTAAAATCAAAAGCAAAAGACGACTATTAAGAGAAATAAAAGCAGCTGCAGCAGACGTCGCTTTATAAATTTGACTTTGATTTTGCTGGTGGTTTTGTTCAGTGGCCTAAGTTGAAGCAGCAGAATGTGTTCGCTTCTGCAGCGCTGACGCCACGATATTTTATATTTCCTTAAAATTACCAGACCACAAAAATTTAGTTTGTTTTGTTTCAGACGGACAGAGCTATATATAGGCTACTCGGCTGTTGATGTATATGGTCAGCATTGTTTCCTTCATTGTTGTTGTTACACACATTTGCACGACTTTAGTATACATCCAATTTCTGAAGTGTTGATTTTGGTTTTTTTAACTGTGCAGAGAAATTTATAAGTTCAACCATAAGCCAAACTTTATTTTGTGTCCTACAGCCATGCTCCCACTTTCACATTTGCCATTTAAATCAGGGTTTTTAGACCAAATTTGGTCTTAAATACGCAAAGCGTTTGTGAAAGTTTGTGAAAGAGCATGGCTGATAATGTCCCGAATCTGCAAATCTTAATTGCAGAGGCCGAATACATTTCGCTATTTACACATACAGGAGAAGCAGTCAGTCTTGGACAGGTGTGTATGGCCTTCAGGCATTCCTTATGGGCTGCGTAAGGTAACAGCAAATTCATACGCGTTCTCACTTTCTTTCCGAGTGACGGATTTGTTTTGGGCGCACTTTCTATGTGCCTCTCTTCCCTCCTTTGTCTCTGGCAAATTCGAAGTCAACAACAATGTTGCATATGTAGACTAACGCTTTTCATATTGAATCTGTTTAAAAAATTGTAAATGCACCAGTGACAAAAATTATGCCACTTGAACTGGCTTTTGTCACTAGTCTGCCTAGTTCCCTGCTGCGAGATTCTTTGTTATTTTTTATTAACCTCTCCGAACAGCCATTTTGATGTGCTAAAATCATTTTGCGCATTTTGCTTCAATTTATTTTACGAAAATGAAACAAAAAGGAAATATTTTTTACATATAAAGCAGAGATGTATGCATAAATTACAACAACAGCTGGCAGTGCCCTGTTTCCCCCTATTTTTTTTTTTGTAGTTCTCCCCCGTATGTATTTAGTGTGGATGAGAGGAATTTCATTTGCCGAATTGTTGGTAGTAGTAAAAAATTTTTTAGTTTTATGCCGAAATACGGCATGTGTGCGTGCTTACTGGAACAACAGTGAAAATCAACATACGACATACAAATTTCATGATATTTTGCAGATGATCTATGGATTGCGTTGTGCCCCGGGAAGCATGCCGAGACCTATTAACGATGCCCATTTGCATATTGCGTGGCGCTGGCCCATTCGAGAAATATCGATAAAGTTGGTTAAAAAGATTGAAATGTACGATTTGAGGCGATTTACCCAAATCGTAATGAAAAGGCGCAAGGCAATAGAACGCGGGGAAGGGTAACCCGGAGGGCGGCCTGACACTTGTCACCATTAAGTTAACAGCAACCGAGGAGTGGGAGGGCGGGGGGTTGGGGCCGGGCTTTAAACCCAGCCAAGCCGTTTGACATGGCAGGCGAGTTGTTGTTCGCTTGCCTGGCATTTTATGCTTTTCGAGTCGGTCGAAGACTGACAATGACAGCCAGCCACCCACTTGAGGCCGGCACATGTTCCCATCCCGGTTCCCGCTTTTCCATTTCTGTTAGTCATTTGGCTTTTGCACAGCGCGGATTACGTTTTTATCCTTGTTGCCAGCAAACACTTTCACAGCCAATTTTATTATACGCGGGCGTTTCGTTTCGCCTGCTGTTGCCTTTGTGCTGCTGTTGTGCATTTTTATGCCGCATATAAATAAATCTGTTAGTTGTGCATGTTTACGACTTTTAAAACCGACTCGTGGGAGTCCGTGGGTGGACAGAGGGGGCCAGGGGGAGCCACGTTGTCAACTTGTTCTGAAGCATCACTTTTATGCACACTTCGCTGTGTAAACAGCGTAAAATTTTGTTGCAAAGCGTTTGAAAAAAGTCGTCGATTTATGCTAATTTTGAAAAGGCTTGATCCCTTGGAATGTTGATGTAACTCACAAATGGCTTCCCCTTAAATTGGTCAGCCATGAGGTAAATCTTCTCAGTGCGCAAAACAAAGTCCTTTGAGGTCCACTTACTCTTACCTGCAGATCTGCAGATTTGATTATTTTTATTATTGACAAATCTTCTGCCCTGCAGGCGTTCTGTTCAATGCTGCGACAAGGAGCGGGGAGATAATTGAATCAAGGCATCATCTTAAGCAAAGACTCTATAGCTCACAAAGATGATGCGATATGGACTTACGAACTTTATTTGTGTGCTGTATGTGTGCAAAGCTTGTTCAGTAGATTTCTCAAACATTTTTCATACTCGAAAGGATTTGCGAGTTAGAGAGTTTAGACTTTAATCATTGGAATATTTCAGAAAGCTGACACCTTTAGCATACTGAAAGACAGAAGTCATCCATCTAGGAGAACAAGCAAATCTCATTACAGTGCTTAAATAATGAAATCGAAGATGTCTTAAGTAAGTTCTTGAAACTTTCCGGTAGGTAAGACTAACTTCATTTGGGCCGAACATTAATAGCAGTTGCACTTCCTGAACAACAACAAAAAAATGTTATTTGTCATATGTCATTGGGCTATCATTTCCAATCGGTTTTCATATTTACTTTCAGAGAGAAGAGAATCTTTCCATTTTTTGGTTCAAATCAAAACACCGCTGATCGAGTAGAGTGATCAACCGTTAGTTAAATTTAAAAATACCACAAACTTCATTTTTCGGGATAAGGTTTTCCTAAGATTGACCACACTAGACTTATGCTACACGTTGACGAAATACGTTTGTCCGTAAATGCTTTAAAGCAGGGGTGCCCAGAATGAGCTTACGGCCACGTGGAGCAACAACAACCACAAAAAATAGAAACAGAAATGAATAGCGAAAAGCGTTCGGCCACAGCGAGTGAGCTTTGAGCTTCAACAGTTGGCAACACGGGTACTCATAATTAATACTATTGTTGCGTTCAAGTTTGCCAAAAAAATAGCATTGAGAGAAGAAAGGCTTAAATGCAGTTGTTGTTGCAGGGCAGTCCATCGGTTTTTTGGTTTTAGAAATATGATAAACATTAAGCAATCTGATCGACTGCCTACCGACTTTTTCAATTTACTTGTGGGTATTGTGACATAGAATCTTAAAATCGTCAGGCATACAGTTATTTTATAAATAATTTAAGAAAGACGCTTCGAATTTGTTAAAAAGTTTTGTTAAAGTTTATCGGTTACGAATAGTTTTTTGTTATAACCGAGTCATAGTATGCGTGAATTCCCCGCACAAAGTTTTTAACGAGGCTGAGATGTTGTATGGAGAGATACGACCGACCGACGCACAGAACCTGAATTTGAAAATACAGAATGAGAAAAACAGCTTTTACACATACGGTCACCTTCACCAGCTATTGGAGCCAGCTGTGAAGTAACTAGCCATGAAAAGCAAATTCTCAAACTTTGCCGTTCGGATTCGGCGTTAAACTGTAGGTCCCTTTCTCTTGTGCGAAAAATTTAAAAAGCAAACACGCCAAGCGATTGAGAGAAGCTTGGCTTGGCCCCGCTGGAGGAGCTGTATAGCCAATTTTACATTTACATCATTGCCAAAAGTCATCGCGGCGTGCTCTAGGAGAGAGTTAAGCTTAACGGTTCTTAAGTCGCTTGACCAAACCTCGGCAGAATATTGGCAACATTTTTTTCCTATCCTGATTCAGAATGAATTCTTGCAAACGCAGTATGTTCTGATTGATTTTAGTATAAATGAATGTTGTTAGTTTTTTCCACCAAAAATATAATATTATTGAAAATAATGCACGGGCTTAGAACCGTGATCTTTTGAACAAAAATTTTTTGGATTTGATTTGAGCATTTTTTCTTAACATTTAAACATTTCTTAATTAACTTCAAAAAGCTCGTTGATTAAGCATTAATGTATATTTTTTACTTACTTTAGTGGGACGGGAACTCGGGACCTCAAAGACAACGGCACCTTAGCCCACTCGACTATGAGGCATAATCAAGACCTGGCGTCGAAATCATACTTAAGATGTAAGCAGTTGGCACTTTGCGATTAGCCAGCAACAAAGGCCGTGGTAAATTGGACAAGACCTTCACTTAGAAAACATGTAAGTCGTGTTTGTAATGGCAGGTTTAATTATATATTTTGCTATGAAATATAAGAGAAAAGTTAAATTTCAGCTCAGCAAAAGTTTTTGAAATTCGCGCCAAATTCCTCTCGATCAGTGCCAAGACAGCACTGCAGTTGACGAAGAATGCAACCGTGGGTGGGGAAATGAGAGAATTGAGAGCATTTGACATTGTCAAAAATTTGACATCTACATATTTCCGTTCTCTCATTGGCCTATATAAGTCGCCCTCAACTGCATCTGGTCTCTTTTCTCATTTCGACGCCATCAGACACAGATCGTCTGACATAGTGTCCAGGAAAAAATCTTTAAGTCACCTAACCTCTCCAAAGTTAAGTCGAGATTAGCCGTCCGGCTTGCTAGATGCGGTTCTCGTGCTGAGCAAAATATAAATTGCTGGAGAGAGTGAAGCAAAATCTCGATTACAACCTTTTAATTGCTCGTGGCAGGAGAAAAGAAATTATTTTTGATATTTTCGGTCCATCAAGAAATCTCGTCTGGGTAAGAGCTTTACAACCATCTTCTCGGACATACAGTTCTATATCCAAGTCCCGTTCTTCTTTTTTTATTTAATTTAGTGGGCAGATTTCCATATTTCGGCCAGCCAAGTGCAGGTTGATCAAGGAGATCATAAGGCACCTGGGCTGCCGGCAGCAGCACCAAAAATTACACAGTTTTACAAGCACTGTGCCCTGCGACATTTACATATTGGCAAACATCAGTACAGTTTTACAAGCATTGTCCCTACATCAAACGCTTGTACTCCAGCTTTAAAACCAATAAACCAAAAAGGAAGAAAAGAAAAAGTTCTAAAACCCCCGAACAGTGCAAAACCAAAGCGGCAGAGAAGCTCAGTGAAATCCAACCCTAAGGGGCCGCGCACACATACAGCTGAAAGGTGAACTGATCGCAGAGCCGAAAGCTTTACTCACAACAGAATTTGATTCAGCACATCTGCAATTTTGAAGGTGCGCACACATGTGGCTGATCTGAACTTTTAGCTTATACATTTTATTCTCGCAAGCAACATGGTATCTCCTCGATTACGAAAATTTAAAAATGGAGAGAAAATTAAAGCAAAGGAAAAAAGTATGGGTTCACTAGATTTTAACTGTTAAAGAGACATTTTACGAGTTTCTTCATTTATAAATTTATTTGGACAAGGTATTTTATTTCAGGAAAAACTAAAGTATTAAGCTAGCTCTCTTGGCATATAGCATTTAATTCACCCCTTGTGCTAAAAATATTTTTTTAGCATTTTGTCAATTCAACTTTCTTACGTGCATATTTAAAAAAAAAACTTTTTTTTTTTTAAACAAATCATCAAGTAGCAAAAGCTATGTAAATGCGAAAGAGAGGCAAGAAGTGAGAAAGGGAAAGAAAAAAATTAAAGAGAAGAAACAAAAATAAAGCTGAGCTCCAACCAAACCAACCAAAAATAAAAGCAAACAAATGGCTAAAACAGGGGTTCAAGTGATCATGGTACAAACGCAACGAAATTAATATAAATCTTTTACATTTACTTCTACTAAAAGAACAACATCGCGAACGAGAAGGCCTTCGTCGTTGCTACTGATGTGTGCATCAGTGCATTATTATTAATGTTGTGCATTTCTACAATTTCTATACAATTTCACTCAACACACAAATTCATCACAATTCACAGCAAACATTTTTTATCGCAGAAGATAAGAATGCGATTCTTCCAGTAGGTGTCGCTTCCTGGCGATATCGCTTACTCTCATATCCCTTGGGGAAGAAATGTGTCACTCTGCGACACTTCTTGAAGGAGAGATGGCGTTTCTTCTGGGAGATACGAAAAAGTCTCTTCTCAGTGATAAGAAAGCGATTCACACAAAAAAATAAATATTTGTGCGCGCTGCTACACAACCTGCTGCTGGCTGCTGCTATATCTCTCTGCTTGCCTGTTTCGATAAACAACGAATTAAACAAACTTATACTTAAATTACATGAAAAACTTTTACTTACTCTGAGGCGATTCGAACTCGGTTCCCTTGGACTGAAATCACGATGGGACTGACGGTTTAGACGACTGCGCCACTCTGTGCGTCTGAGACGAGGCAACTCACCCCTAAATGCTTGCTTGTAATTCTCAAGTTCTTATTTATCACTCTGTCCATATATAGGGCAATAGAAATTGATGCCTCATATCGCCAATTTATCCCTTTTATGTGAAAAATGCGAAACCTTGTTTGTTTTGTTTTTTGTAAATCGCCAAACTATCATCAGACTCTCATCTCAAACTATCGCCAAACTCACTTTTTGACGAGGGAGATAAGAAACCCGACAAAATGTTTGCAGGGAATTATCACAACAATACGAATGATTGAATTTAATTGTGACTAAAATTGCTTGTGCTAAACTTGTATTGTGTTAAAATAGGAATGTGTTGAAACTCCAAGTGCTGAATTTCTGTTATATTGAACTGTCGCGTGTGGAATTGACTAGTGCTAAAACTGTTTTGTGTTGAAATGACGGGTATTAAATTGACGTGTTAAAATTGTTTTGTGTTAAATAGACATGAAAACACTAGACACACCACACAATGACACCGACATATGTAGACAAAATAACCGATTGCGCCCTTTTCTCAGAAGTTTCTGCACACACAGCGATATGATGATTCTACATAGACGAAATAAATTCACGTTTATCGATAGACCCACCTCTGTTTCGTAACTGTTAAACGGAATTTCTACCTTTTTTTGTCTGTCGACTTAAGCTTTAAATAAAGTTGCTCATTTGTTTTCAGTCCGCCCTCGTGTACTAACTGATGGGTCAGAGGTGCCGCAGTCCACAGACAAAGCGACTGTGCTTTATGTCCCCCACTTGAGCCTCTCGGTGCGTAAGTGCTCAATTTTATGGGTCCCTTTTCACTTTTATTGGCAAGCGGCAACACAATAAACGGTTTATGTTTATTATTTGCTGATGACCTACGTGCATCCAAGTGCGACTGGCCAGTGCGGCAGAAACTGGATCATGTTTTCGAGTAGTAAATGGAGGCAGACTGCGTAAATTACAAATTAGCAATCACACTAAAAGCGAGGCCATAAATTCCACTCCATCCCGGCAGCAAAGCGTTAACTCATTAAACTCGAAACTACAAGTCTCAACTCGAATCAAATGAAGCACGAAAAACAAATCAAAGTTTCGCGCAGACACACACACACACACACACAGACTCACTGCTGTCCCGGAAGCGGATGCGTGTGCGTTGAGCAATTTGAGTGCGGAAATCAAAAATTGACCTTAAACCCTGGCAAGTGAAACGGGCAGCCATTAAATCGACACCTCCTCCAAGGGCACCAAGCGGAATGGAGTATAAAAGTAGCAAAATAATAAAAATTTATTGAGAAATAAAAAACAATTTAATTTATTAGTATTTAGTGCAAAAGGAAATAATCGAAGTTATAAATTTTTTATGCGGGGCCAAGCGAGGGGTTGTTTTATATGCCAAGTCTTGTGACGAGAGGGAGGGGCAGGGGGGTAGTTAAAAGGCACATAGAAAACAAATGAATTGGAATACGTTGGCAGCCAGAGCCAAAATAAAGCGGAAATGCTGCCGGATATAAGTGAGTGTGTGAGTGTGAGTGTGTAAGGGTGTGTGCGAGTGTGTGCCACGTGTAAGCCGGCAGCCAGAACGTGTCTATTTGTGTGAGTTAGTGTTTTTGGAAACTCCAGCTCGAATGTTGAGTTCAAACGCTTATCAAGTGTGTAGATCTTACTTATGAGTTTTACGGCCAGGCCACACCCCGCCCACACAGAGCTCCAGCTCTGTTGGCCGCAATAGGAAAGCCCAAATTTGTTGGCTGTCTGAGGCCGGGTAATTTAATTTATTGTTTTCTCTGTTAAATGATGCTCAAGAGTATAATTCGCCCAAACGGAGCACGCAGCTAATGTGCGCACAAATTGCCAGCAACGAATGATATCGACCATTTGATGCATGCCAGAGCGTTTTCCAACAAGTTGGCACTTTAGTTGATGCCAGGCTTTAAGGCACACTCGCTACCGCGCAGCAGTTGGCCCAAACTGAAGCAGGATATGTGCCAATAAAAAGTTTGGCAAGCAAAGTTGGCGTCACAAAACTGTAACACACTGCGGCAGCGCCAGAAATTAGTGCCACTATCCAACGAGCCGCACCTTCCTGGAAATAAAACACTGCATCTGGTTAAGTAACCGCTTTTTTTGGATTTCGGGTTCACAGCACTTGAATTTTGTCCAAAAAAAACTAGAGAGAGATCTGGGGTTAATTAACTCTAATTTGTATGGCAAGCAGCTTACACTTTAAGTCGCTTTGCCTTGACTAGCCGGTGGAAATTCGCATTTCACCTGTCACAGACAGACAGACAGACAGACCACGCGGAGGGGAGCGGAGCAGGGGCAGGCCAAGTGGCATCCCAAAGGCAGAGACAGCATAAACGTTGTATAATTTATGCATTTTATGTGGACCGCAGAAAAGAAATGTGCTGGGTTGCTGCACTGCTGTGCCAGACACTGAGATACGTGCATTATGTAGCATGTACCCAGGCACTGGGTTCCCTGCTTCTATATTCCATTTTTTTTCCTCAGTGAGACGCTGAGTTGCAGAGCTGTGCAGAGTATTTTCTTTTTTGTGGCCGCCACATAAAGTGAGGGAAATCAGTGCAAGGCGCTGAAAAGTATGCAGCAAATACTTAAATTCTCACAACTCCAGCCAAGTGTGAGTGCATGTGTGTGTGTGTGTGTGAGTGATGTAAGAATGTGTTCACCAGCGACTTGGAATGTTACTTATTAACTAACAGAAATATAGAACAGCCGCAGGAAACGAGAGGGCAATACTGATCGCGGCAACTGATCTTTCAGTTTCTATATAAGGGATTTAGATGATTCTTGCTTAATGATAAATTATAAACAAGCTGCCATCTAGAATATAGTTCTAGTTGTTGTACCTCCAAAATTCATTTTCAGAATGATCTAAGCAACTGCAACAATGTGTTTTCGGTAGGAGTTGAGTGGTGACACACCCCAGGTCTCTTTCTTGGCACACTCTTTTAAACATATAGAAATATTTTAGCGACATTCCCATTGGTCAAACCTCTTTCGATACTTGTGCTGGATATTGCTGGCCAAGTAGACACACTAGTTCCTGTCTTTGATGTTCGAAGTGATTCATTGGATATGTCAAGCGATAAGCAGTCTATAAAGCGTAGGGCTTAGAAAAATACCGGAACTCCTGTTCGAATTCGGTTTTTCCAGAATGCAAGGCCATCCTTGGCAATGTTAAGAAAGAACTTCACCATTAGAAAGGATTAAGGATGGAGCTTTCCCTGGAGTTTGTACAGCAGTCTAGCATGCCACTCTCTGTCAAATGATCGTTGGATATCTAAGTGCGCTATGACCTACTCCTTGGTGCTTTGGCTCAGGGTTGCCATCCCCTAGTCTGATATCCATTCTGGTAGGTAGCTTCCCTTAATAACCAAAGTGCAGACTGAGGCGCCAGTAGGAGTCCAGTTGATCTGGAGACTTTCCTGCTTTGAGCAGTATTAAGAATATATCAGTCTTCCAGGCGTTGGGGAAGTAGCTGAATCTTAACTCACTCTAAACTACGACGATGATTTGGACCATAGGAAGTGCTTATCTAAGTGGCTTATCTAAAAAATCCTGAACACTTTAGATTCTGTATTCGACTTCCTTAGGATGCCTGGAACAGATGAAGAATCCACCTCATTCGAGTGCTAAGTCAATATACCCATTAGTGCAGCGGTGAACCATTGCTTCCATGGCTCTGAGCGTAATTTTACGACAACTGTCGCCCCTCAGTCGCACAAGCAGACGGCCTAACAAGGGCAGTGTGGAGTTAAGTGATTTGCTTGGCGCAGAAGCAAACGTTTGCAAAAAAAAATGTATTCGCTTCGCTAATAAGTTTGGATTTTCTATTGTTCCAAAGGGCCAAGCCGAGCTCCTCTCAATCTTTTATAATTGTTCGCACAAGAGTAAGGGACCTACAATTTAACCCCGAACCCGAACGGTACAGTTTGAGAAGCTTTTCCATGGCTAGTTACTTCACTGCTGGCGCCAGTAGCTGGTGTGAAAATGACAACGTTTTGTTAGATAGTCCGAGGTGGGATTGAACCCACCCGGGATTGAATATACCCGGTCACTATGCGCACCTAGCCAACAACAAAGCCTTCGCTCGGAGAGAACGAGAAGAGGGAACACATTTTAAGTTGTTGTTGCTCCAAATCAGCGATTGTCAAGGTCAGCAAGGCCAAAAAGGGAGAGTGTATTGTTGTGAATTTGTCTTCGAACTGACCGCCTCAAAGGCTCAGCTTCCAGTTTCCATCTGTGCAAATAAAGACCCCATCGCTGCTCCAGATGCTTAGCGTGACGGGCTGACTTGCTGGAAACAACAAAACCTTCGCTCGGAAAGAAAGAGAGGAGAGAACGCATTTGAATTTGTTGTTGCCTTATGTAGGCTTATGGCTAGTTATTTCATTGCGCGAAACAGCATCAAATGCGTGGCTTGCGGAATGGGCTTGGGGACCCCATTCGGTTTGTGGTAGTTTTACTGTTTCGATCATGGAGCACCGGCGGCTGTTCAATGATATTTCAGTTGGTCTGGTAGCTGTGATCGAAGACACAGCGGGTATTTTCAATTTACCTCTTACCCGCCCAAATTAGAATCCTATTTTTTATGAGTCATCGTGATCAAGAAGCGTTTAAAGCTTGATAGAAGCGTTAACAGCACTTATAAGCTTAACGGAACGATAACGCAATACGTTGTAATTTATTGCTTAAAATTGTGCAGCTGTTTTGTAAAATATTAAGTATACATATTGCTGACCTGCATGACAAGCTGGGTTGATGGAAATCTGTCCGTTCTTAGGCGATGTAACGAATATCTAATAAAATTTGGTTATATTTTCGTCGATATTTTTGTTGGTTTCGGTTACAATAAGTGAGGTTTACTGATGCATATTACTCCTATTAGACATAAAAATATGTTTTCTATCGAAGTTAATCATCTTTCCCCAATACCATTCAAATAAGTTCATGAATAAGAATACATATAGTGACTGCTTCTACGACCTATTATAATCAAAGTTGCAAGTTTTAGCCGGCTTAAGGTCATTTTATGTTCACACAACACCGAAAACCGTTGTTTAGTCTGTAAGTCAATCAGAATGTAGTTTTTAAAAATAGTAAAACGACACCTCAAACTACCTCAACATACTTGCTTATAGTAAAAATGTGTCTATTTATTGAAAAAATCTATAATATCGATTTGTGTACTACAAAACATCAATATCGAAATGATACATGTTTTGTAAATATCCGGCGACCCTAGGTTCAACTCATTCATATTAAGTTTCCTTCATGCTCAAGGCTTCGACTCCAATTGCTTAAGAGGCAGGCAATCAATTTTGCAATTTGTGTGTTTGCTGTCAAATTTAATAAACAACAATTAGCTGTCATGACAAAGCATATACAATCCCTTGGATTAAATCAATATGGGCGAATCCAAGACCCCAAGCAGGAGTGTAACACGATTCCAGTATCCAGTAGGTTATGACAACGAACAGCCGTTGGTTTTTACGGCGGACATGTCCGTGCATTTTAATTAAGAAATTAAATTAAATACAAACTGATGCATAACAGATTCCTCGTTACTAATTAAAATTCAATTTCTTGCCATTAAAATGAGAGCAGCAACGTCGCAACAACAATGCCAATTACAAGCCGAACCCTTCGCACTGGAAACACACAATCAACAACGCCCCCTTCTGCCCACGCATTGCAGAGCCGCCAAATTAAGCACGCAAAATTAATACGCAATAAAAAAGCAATAATAAAAGAAGAGGCGAGAGTTCGGCGTTCATTTCTTCTTTGCAGTTGAAATCATTTCCTAATGAGAGACCGAAAAGTTTCAGCTGGAAATTTTCTAATTAAAATTTGATATTAAAACCGACATTCGATTGATTCGCTTTAAGCTGGTTTCGCTGCAACAAACCAAAAGCCGCCAGAAAGCCCGGCAAACAAAAGCTGCGAAATACTTGGAGGAGTCCAGTGGGAGGCAACATTGTTCACTATTTGGACGACTAAACGGCACAACAAAGCGAACAGCGGAAAAGGGATGAGAATGCGGCTGTGGGCGGTGGTCGGTGGGCGGAGGGGAAACAAATTACTTAAGAAAATTGTTGCTGCCTTATTGGATTAAGTACACAGCGACCGAAAACAGTTTCAGATCTTTCAACGCAACGCACAATTACCGGCGGCTGTTTTATACTAATTTCTTGGGCAGCTCTCCGGGTCGGGTCAAGCTTTCTGGGCAAATGGAATGTTTGTCCGCCCCTTCGGTGGTTTTTATTGTTGCGAATAGTATTTTGCTTTTTTTTCACCAGCAACGAGGCAACAGGGCATCGGGCAGGCCACTGTGCGCCTCCTGCTCCTGGTTGCTGTGGCGCTTATCCTGAACCCTGTGTTTACCCTGGAGGCCTGTTTGGCGTATTGTTATACAATTTTGTTGAAATTTATTTACAGAGTTTATACCACACAGAATAAACATTGAACTTGGCACAACGGCGAGAGACAGCTTCGCCGCAAAAACAAAATCAAAAACCAAAGACCAATATCGAGCCAAACTCGACGCCGGGGCCAAGTTATGGCTCAAATTTCTATCCCCAGTGCAAGGGTGGCGACTCCTGACTCGTGCCCTGCATGCTAAGCAGAAACAATACCCAACCCAGGTCCACTTGCTGGGCGGGGCTTGCCGAGCACAAACAAGATAATAAGTTCCTAAGTATTATTTGCCATATAATCTCTCTTCCGATTTGATTTAAAATTTTGTGCACAAAACTTCAACTCGATGTCAAAGTTTTTGTCAAAGTCTTAAGTAAATTGGTCAGAGCTGCTGCATTCCCCCGACTGAGATAGGATGCCGGGCCCAGATTACTAAGGATATTGGAAAGTCTCGCTTAGTTTGGCCGAGCAAACAGCTTTCGCTCTCTCTGGCTAATTAATCAAGCCCGCGCCAAGGCAGAAGTAAGCAGCCAAAGTGCCAACTAACAGCATTTAGTCCAGGATGCTTTAACTAGCACTCGACAACTTGGTCTGGGTCTTGGTCTTGGGAGGTTCGCCATGCTCGACTGCGTCGGAGTTAAAGCAAACTTTGACTGCCGCCGCCTCCAACGTAACTGCAATTTATGAGTGCAGCGGGCCACTGGGCGAAATTTGTTTACAACTTAGGCGTTAATTGACACAGCCACACGGCCAGGACAACGGGACAAGTCTAACCAAACCAACTGGGTTTTACAATTGGTTGGCCAACAATAGCTGCTGGCCATATTTATGCAACCTTGTTGTAATACAAGTTGAGAGAAACTTTTCAAATAAAATGCAACACCTTTGCCAAAGCGATACCTGTGTGTGTGGGTTTGTGTGCTGTCAACTTTCAACAAATGCACCAGCAGGAGGAGTAGCAGCAGCTAAGCACTGAGAAGAAGTTAATGAGCCAAGTAAACCTTTGCAGGAGTTTCTGACTTTCAGAAGCAAGGCTGCCAAATGACTTTTTGTTTTTGAGAGTTCGTCAAAGGAATACATAATTTTAGGCTCGAAAAAGCGATCTTAAATATTATAAATTTAGAAGAAAGGGGGCTTCAAATCAAATCGGGTGCGGTTGCGGTGGAGTTTGGTGGGCTGTGGCTATGGGGGCGTGTGCCTTAGTAAATATTAACATTAGGCTTCGGATATATAGAGTTTTAATTCTAAAAAAGGAATGTTTAGAAAATATTAAGCTGGGTAGTTTTTTTGGTTCATTTAGCTAACTTCGCTCGCAGCTTTTAGAAGATTGCCAATGATTTTCATTTTAAGCAATAGATGGCGCCACTACTTTCAACATTGTGGCATCCCCGATGAGTTCCCTCACGCGATGGCTGCGGCCACCTGTCGATGTTCATCGCACGCCTTCGAGATGAAGTTTGTTCCATCGCTGACGACGAGTCTCTCCCGCTAATTCTGCCAGCGTCGCTTCGATCATATTCAGTTTATTGTATTTAGCAAGTAATATTATTATTTAATAAATTTAGTTATAAAGATAAATAAAACATTTGATTGCCAGTTTGGAACAAACTCCCCAAAATTGTGCGGAAACAAATAGCATTCATAGCTGGAATGTATAAAAGCCCCCATAAATGCCACCATTGAAAATACTAAGGCTACTTTTCTCACTCACATCTGCTTTTTTAACCGATTGTTTTAATGGCATCGATAGAAGCCAAATGCCGAATATTCAGGGTTGCACGGTCATGCTTCCTTTTTTTGAGACCAATTGGGCCAAACTCAATTGTTGCGTTTGAGCCGAACATTGAAGCAAAAACGGCTAGAACACGAGCAAAGGCATCACAAGGTAATATTGCTACATGACAAGACTCGGTCACAAGTTGCGCAGCCGGTCAAATTATGCCTCGAAACGCTGAAATGGGAAGTCCTACCCCAATCGCCGTATAGCCCAGACATTGCTCCTTTCGACAATGCCCTAGAGCAGGGGCGCCCATCCCCATGGCGCAAAGATATAGCTCACGCGTATACGTGTCGCGCACGGCATAAGCCTACATTACGCCAGAACAAATTCATATGCGGGCTCTGTGTTTTGTTGTTGTCGCGTTCAAACCTGCATCAACAACATCATATGTGTCTCTCTTTTCTCTCTCCGATGTCTCCCGCAAACTCGAACGCAACAACAAAGTTGCTCAGCGTAGTCGGCACTCGCTTCGCTTGCGAAGGCCCGAGCGCTTTTCGCTATTTAAGGCAGCACACACACCCACAGAAAATTATAGTAGTATATTTTTTGCATTAGTATTTCATTTCACGCGGGCGTAAGCTCAGTCTGGCTCCCTTGCCCTATAGGATCAGTTTTTCTTCAACTTCGAAAACACCAAAACCGGTATCCGTATTTTACCATATAGATGGGAACACGAGTGAATGGAGATGGATAGCTTTGAAAAATGAATTCGTAGGGGTGTCTATTTTGGTCGTCGAACGATTGCAGCAACACACATGCGAAATGTTAGGGCATGGATCTGGGATATGGGTGGAAAGTGGGCGGGATGGTGGCGGGAAGTGGGTAAGAAGTGTGTAGGAAGTGTGTGGGGAGTGGGTAGGAAGTGGGTGAGATTTGGTGAGTGGGTAAAATTTGTTACGAATTCATTTCACAAAGCTATCTTTCGCAATTCACTACTTTTTTTCATCTATCTGGAAATATACGAATACCATCTCTAACCAATTTTTTAAACTTTCTGAGTCTGGCAAAAGTTGTATACAAAAGTCTTCAAAGGAAAAGTCTGAAGGAAAATATAATTAGCCAACACCAATCGAGACCCAACTCGGAAAAAAGTGACTTTTGTGAAATTAGTACAAACAACTTATACCAGGGAGCAGCCGATTATTGAATTGCAGATGTGCGCTTCGCAATAAGCCAAAAATAAAGTCGGAAAAACCACAGGGAAAGATGGAGTTCCTGCGGAGTTCCTGCTGCACGCTTCTGATACCTTTGTAGAACAGCTAACGGAGGCTTTTAATCAAATGTTCAACAGCGTATGTGTTCCCAAAAGTTTTCAAAGAGCCATTATTTACCCAATTTTTAAGAAAACTAAACTATAGAGGAATCTCGTTTTCCGAGTACTCTGCTAAAATCCTTCACTTGAGTAAAACTAACGCGCTACTAAGTGAAAACCAGTGTCCCAGCGGAGCACAGTTCAACGTGTTCTATCGAAAATATGAATAACGACTGTCGAAAATGTAAGGCACTACAATCGCTGATTTTCGTTAAAGAGATAGTTATCGAAAACAAACAGACTGCGAACATTCTCTGTACGCATTCGTAATGGGAAGTTCGGCTCTGGCTTACATTCTTAATACCTAGTAATGCAGGTTGTCGGCAGCCCGTTTACAGAGCGGCCATGCACATGGCAAAGTAATGCAGATTGTATGGGAGTATTTCCTTCATACTGATGGCAAAGTAACGCAGGAGTAACCCATTTTGTAATGGCAATTTGCGCCGCTGGGGTGGGTTCAGAAAGGATACTCCACAATTGACAGCATATTCGTGCTAACGTCGATATCCAGCGAAAAAACTTTACCTCTTTTATTTAGACTTCAAGGCAGCCTCCGCTCCCGCGGAAACGCCGCGAAGCATTACTTCTCGGGGCGGATGGCTGTCATGTTAACCGCTCAATCTGCAGGTGGAGTGCGCCGACTCCTTTCCCTGAGCAGCAGGTCTTTGAGGATTGCCGCCGCCATATGGGCAACAGCTTGCCATCCAGACTCATTCTTCAGCATGCATTCTATAATGTTGCTCGCGATGAGCTGTGTGCTAGTGGCGTGGGAAGCTTGGTCACGTTCACCCCAATATAGAGGGCAGGCAAAAAATGCATGCTCCACATCCTCGATAGCGCCGTCTCCACAGTGGTCGCAATACGGGTCTTCTTCATGCTAAAAGCGGTGAAGATATGCCTTAAAACAGCCATGCCCCTTCAGCATTTGCGATAGGTAGAAGTCTACCTGACCATGCCGTCGACTAAGCCAAGGCTCCAGGATTGTTATTTGTCGGTGAGTCCATCTTCCGTTTCTTCCTTGGCTCCACTTGGACTGCCACTTGGCTATTGTGGAGTACCGCTGAGCCCTGCTTCCAGTAATCCCACTTCTCCGTTCGGCTGCCAAAAGGTCTATGGGGAAACTGTGCAAAAGCAGCTAGCAATTCTGTGGGCGCACAGCCTATATACAGATCTGCACTGTCTGCTGTAGGTGTGTATTTCCATGGCTGGGGCCCAGATCGACGCCCCGTAGAGGATAGTGGAAGAGACCACGTTTGCGATTAGCCTCTCTTTTGTTTTGGGCCTCAAGATTGGCCATCAGTCTGTGATAGCAGTTGTCACCTTTTGCTGCTTGGGGCTAGCATGCTCGAGGTGCTGTTTGAAGCTAAGTCTGTGGTCCAAAATGATACCAAGTTATCTAATGGCTGGTTGCGACTCAATGGTGTTTGATCCCACCCTAACGGATGTATTTGTATGTGTACAGAGTATTTCGGAGTCGGGCCATTCGGCTACAACCAAAGACCAATATAATCTCTAAGATGCCGAAAGCCCATACAATGGTTTTGCAATATGCAGCTGTTTTTTTTTTGATGGCGCCGAAAATCGCGCTCTCTCCGCTCACACAAAGTTGAGAGCGTAAAAATCTAAAAATAGCATGCACTTGCTTGTGTGAGTAATGCTTGAGAATAAGAGTGCCCACCTACAGTCGTCGGCTGTCGCTGTATGCGTACAAAAACGCTGCTGGCTCTAGAGCGCTCTCTCTCTCTCTTGGCTTCTGGACAAAATTTCAAGAGAGCGAAAAGCCAGATTCAAAAGCCAGGGGGAAAAAATCGTGTGCAAATAAATCGTATGGCGTTACTCATCTTCATATTCCAATGTCTTTGCTACAACGCTCGTACTTGTTACTCTTCAAGTAACGTGTATAAAAATTTATAATGGCATCTCAAAATCTGAATCTTTGAAAAAAGTGGGTGGTGATAATGGTGTGGTGTTAGTCAGTCGTGTCTCCTTTCTCTCGTCCCCGTCTCCCTTGTCACAGTATATTCTACTTAAATCCAAGAACACCTATGCTTGAAATTGATATTTTGCATGCTTACAACCAAGAAGTTCTATGCTTGATATGAAGCAGACTTAATTTAAAACCAAGAATTTCAATCTCAAAAGTTCAAGCTTGTTTTCCGTATTTTCGGATTGGATCCATAAATATTCCGCCCTACTGTACTTTTGACATCAAAACTGCTTGATAAAAGGCATGTTTGGATGCCATGTGCAATTCGCAGCAATAAAAGAAATTTTTGAGCAATTTCAAACCAACTTTAATCCAGCTGAGTTCATCGGACTAATCAAGAATAACTACAATTGCATGACGAAATGTTTAATACCCTCTGCAGGGTGAGAAAGAGCATGGAAAACGACATGAGCGTAAATCCTAATGCATAGTAAATCAATGTCGCAGTAATCCTCGCATAAGGCACTTTATCAATCAATGCAGAAAGGATTTAGTATGAGTTTTTTGTCATCGCTTTGTTAATGCTCTGTAGGGTGGATAGGGGAAACATGACAAAGCCAAACCCATCCACCCATGCACACACACAGAGACGCTCTCACGTGCGAAGGGAGTGGAAAAGTAATAAGCAATAAGCGGTAAAACAAAGTAAGACCAAATAACCAACGTAAATCACTGGATAATGCGGCACAGACACAGAACCCAATCGCACTCGCTCACCCACTTGGCAGGCATCGAAGCAATCAAATTAAATCCCAATCGCACACTTACTCCGCCGCGACACAGGCAGAGCAGGGCACGGCAGGGCAGGGCAGGGCACAGGACGAACGACGAACGACGATAAAGCGTTATGGTTCATTAGGCCCGCCGATTGCCAGACAATGACAATGGTGTTGAGCCGTCTCCATAATGGATGCGTATATCATTTCACGGTGTTCTTGCCGCGAAATGCGGCACCACTTGAGCGCAGCAATTGTCGCCCAAATATTTGCAGCGGGCACAAATTAGTAAACTAAACACGGGGCCGGGCCCGGGCCCGGGCCCAGGCACAACCCGGCAGACAAATAAATAAAACATGCGCCGTATTTGTCAAATCTGTTGCAATTGCTGCCAGCCGGGGCCAGGTCCTGGTCCAGGTCCTGGCACGACTCATTAAACTTGCGGACCTTTGTTTGATTTATTTGACACTTTGGGCGTTTGCCGGCGCACCAGAACTGACACCTGCGTGCCAAATTAATGCAATGAAATTTGCCAAACTTTTATGAACGAGTTGGAAGTTGATCGCCAGCAGCGGCAGCTGCAGAGCAAAAAAAAATATATAATAATAATAATGAGTTTCCAATGTTAATAAGCCGAGAGCAACTTTCCGCGACGACAGCAGCTGCAGTCAGCCAAGGAACGTCTTCCTTTCGTCCGTTCGCAATCCCCTTTATAATTTCATTCGGCCAAGAAATAATTTAAAAACTTTGTTAGGCATTTTTAAAGTCATTTATGGCACTTGGCTAAAAAAAAGAGGAAAAGTTAAGCGAAAATTGTGAAATTGTGGACGCTGTCGTTGATGAGCTGCTGATGATGAGTAGGAGCCAGTTCGTCAGGCGGCTCCAAAGTTTGATGCTCGCCACCAGTCGCCATAAAGAAAATGGAAAACAACACAGAGAGAAGAAAAGAGGAATGCCAACGACGGGGGACAGCAGTTTGGGGGAAATGGCCAGGGGCTCGGGTGCACGCAAAGCGCGAAATGATATATATGAAAATATAATACGAAAATACATAAACAAAGTTTACAAAAGGCAAACAATTTGCTTAAACTCATTTCGGAAGATTCGCTTTTTGTTAAACTGAAGTAGGTAATCCATTAAATCTTCCACTGAAATTCCTAATGTTAAAAGTCCATTGCACACTTTTGCTTTTTCATGCCTCACCCCCTGCTTCAGCAACCCCTGCGCACAACACAAAATTGTAATGAGGAAAAAAGCATCTCCTGAATATGAAATGAAGCAGCTGGACAAATGTCCCACCGCTTGTCCAAGCTGCCCGTGCCCAGCCCCATAGGATAATAATAATAAAGTCACATCGCTGGCTGCGGTCGGACAACAGCTGCGTCTTCTTTTAGCCTCCTCAGCTCCGCCCGGGTCCATTGTGCGCGGCGGCGGTGGCAGCTGCCGTCGAACTTAAATTAGCTTGTTCATACAATCCGCTTTCCACGGCACCCGGCCAAAGTTCTTATCCGCGAATTTATCTTTCATATGGCAATGGGAAACTTCTGAGTGCCGAGTGTTTTGCGGTGGCATTACTTTGCATTGTGAATTTATTGCAGGCCACTTACACTGGGGGAAACCAAACAAGCGGCAGTCCTTATGGCAAATAGGCTGCATCGCAGCTTATCACCAAATGTATAAAAAGGCGGAAAAAGATATCGTCTGGGAGTCCTTGATGGTCAACACAATAGAAGGACTTTTATAGAAGGCATTCTCAAAAATCTCTCAATTGAAGATGGTCGCCAGAGCATAGGGTCCCAGCGAATTGGAGTGCTTTCTCAGTCAGGTCGGAAAGTATTTGAGGACTATCGGGCGGAATATTCGGGAAATTAAAAAACGGAACCAGATCGGACTTACGACCAGGGTATTTTCAACCGGCATAACCGAAATAAAGTTTTTGACTGACCGAAACCAAAATGGATTTTAATGAAATCATTTTATTTTGGATAAAGCTTCGTACTCAGACAAACTAAATCGCTTTCGCTGGGTGTCAACTTCATTTCAAAAAGGGTGTCGGAAAGCTTGTTTCTTATACTTTCCTCCCCCATAATTTTGAAAATAGTCATGTCTCCCACAGTATTGTAGATAGATGTTCCGAAGCTTCTAGAGATATTTACTTATCAAGATTATTTATCGATTTGACAAAAATCGGATGAACTATAGTCAAGTTATGACCAAAAGGGAGGTTCGATGCCGTAATGTCTCAATAGTGGCGCCATCTTTTGGTCAGTTTTAAAATGGTCACAGTAGTAGCGCCGTCTATCGGTCAGCTTTGAAAATCAAGTAGTGGCGTCATCTATTGTTCAAGTGATGACTAAAAAGAAGGTTCGCTGCCGCTGAGTACTAGGCTTTAACCATAACCGAAACAAAATAAACTGTTCCATTTCGGTTTTTATAACATTATAAGACTAAAAATATTTGTAATACTTAATTATCGTCTGTGGAAGTCATTTACACTAATCGTGAGTATCCACCAAGTCACATTCTCCTCGCTAATTAATGTACCCATCACTAATGTTTACATGCTGACATTCTAGGTTTCGGCAGCAGCAGTAAAATTTCAGTCACCGAGTTTAGCAAATTTAATTAACGAGCACTAAAGCTTTTATTCCTCTGCCTGGGCTTGCTAACTTTTCGATTGCACCTCTTTGAAGCCTTTTCTTCACATATGACAAAATAAACAAGTAAGAGTGTTGCGGTCGAGTGCCCCGACAGCAAAATACCCTGTTCCAAGTAATGTGGTTCCTATAGCTTTGAACTCCTTTTATTTTAAAATTTATTTGAATAAATGGGGAGGCGCATTTGCATATCTTCGGTGTTTTTGCTCGGATCTTATAGTAGTATACAGAATAGACACATATTGGGCCTTACTGAATATATATTAAGTCACTTGGTTCAAGCTTAAAAATTGTAGCTCTGACAGTTTTTCGCGGTTAGAAGAAGGAGGAGTAGGAATTTGCCAAATCTGGAGCAAGCTTGATCTGGGTACAGTATACATCTACATACATGCAAAAATTTGTGGCTTCACCTCTTATAGTCTGTGAGATTTACGCATTTATACGGAGAGAAAGACAGTTTTTCGCTGTTAAAAGATGGCTCTATGTGTTACAGTCTCTGAGATCGACGCGTTCATACAGACAGACAGACGGACAGACGGACATGTCTAAATCGACTCGGCTGTTGATGCTGATCAAGAATATATTTACTTTACGGGGTCGGAGGTGCTTCCTTCTGGCTGTTACATACATTTGCACAACTTCATGATCCCCTTTTTCCCATTTTTAATGGGAACAATTGTTGTTGTGTTTAGCGACCTGTTCTTAGTTATTTAAGAAATAGTTGTAGGCAGGTTTAAGGTCGTGATTATTTTATGTGCTTTATATTTAATTAAAACACAGTTTGTTTTTATCTCCACTATATTTCGAAACGCAGTCGGCATTCGTCATCAGGGAGAACGTACCAGCGTCCAATCAGTCAGCTGAGAAAACGTAAATAATAAAGAATTTGCGGTAAGCATGCAAAAAAAAATCTCGCTCTGCTTGTGTGATAAGTATGTAAATAATTAATAAAATAAAGGTGTTCAATTTTTTTCAAATCAATTTCATCAAATCATTTGTAGCTAGCAACAAAATCGCCAATCACATGCAAAAGTATTTTTCCTCAATTTAGCCACAAGCTCGAAGGCACTCCTATAAGGGTATTGAAAGTGGGAACATTTAACATTTCGAGGAAACTAATCGAAAACGATATCAGAAGAATAAGCCGATATTACCACGAGCTTAAATACAAGTATGTCAGATGAAATAGCTACAGCAGGACAAACACCCAGAACTGTATGAATTTTAAGTCGATAATTGTCGAAGTAGTTATATCAGTTCTTCGTTCAAAAATAAGTGTCGAACGACTATTTTCTAGTGTAAAATTTATCATGAATCCGTTATGAAACAACTATGAAACTAAGATCAAATCATTTGTAATTTTTTTAATTTTATTAAATTAACATTTTTATTTAACCGATTTGAAATCGGTAACCGAAACGATTATTTTGTAACCGAATCGCAATCGGAACGAAATAACTGAAACCGAAAGAATTTGATTTTAATGACCGTAGCTGTAACCGATATATGTTTTGGTCTTAATCCCTGCTTGCGTCCACATTCGACCGCATTAGGGGAACTTCTGAATCTTTGAAATCATGCCAACAGTTTATTACAGAGCAGTGGTGGAGCCACATTTTTCTCAGGGCAATCTGTCTGCACAGTATGTAATATTGATTTGATCCCAAGAAAGATTGACATTTTTTCTTTCTTTCCACCTCCATATTCATAGGACAATTATACACTTTAAAGACCACATCAGTTTTGGTTTATTTAAGAGTTCTGAAAAACAAAGATTTAAAATAATTTTTGGGCTCAACTGCGATTCGAATCCAGGACCATGCGCACTAAACACGAATGGAATGGCATCTCATAGCACACCACTCCATCGTTTGTTTCCGCTTGTCCAAAATGCAGGGATTGAGGTAAGCACATTTGGAATGCTACAAGTTCGAAAGACTTGGGCCAGTTCTTAAAAACTTTTATTGTTAGAATATCCTATATATCCTGTATACATACCTAATTTGTTTGAGTCGTTCACTCCTTAATCTCTTTCGCGCTCTTAGCAAAACCGCTTAGTCCACTGTATTGCCTGAGCCCCACAGTTCCGTTATGTGCCCCATACAAACTTTTCTTTGGCGTTTTCACCCTCTTCAAGGACAAATCTTCCAAATTTTCTTTCTTAGTGCGTAACTAAACGAAGGTCTAAATATTAGATCTCTAGGATAAGCAGTTTTGCCTGTGGATTGATAATTATCAATAATATGTCACATGTTCACATACAGAGGAAGAGAGTAACTTAAAGATGCGATCGCGCAAACAACAGCAATATTTGTGAAAACTTGCGTTTTCAAACAAACCAATTGGCAGTGTAATAATACAAATAAATAGAGATGAGGAAGGTAAAGATGCATTGTCTATTTATTGTTTACTCTCTTGTTGTTTTGAGCACAAATTAAGCGAAAATTAATAGGACAAACTAATTTATAAAGTGTTTTTAGCGGTTACAGGCAGCGAGGCTCGTATGGAACCAAATGGACTAACAAAGGAACCGTTATTAAGAATTTCGTTTTACAAATCCAAGTCCAATAAGTGGAGCAAACCATCCATCACCAAGATGTGCGCTCAGTTTCTCATTTTAAGACTGTTTCCATTCATTACTTAAATCGAATTTGGTTCAATTTGATTCTAGTTCGCTTTTTCTTTTTCAGTGCACAATTTCTGTAAATCTCATCTTTTAGAAAACGATGTTCTAAGTCAAGAGAACGCCAAACATTTTGTTTGAGTGTAATGTGCTTTCGCTGCTGTTGTCCTGTCGCCAATATAAACCGTCGATCATAAGAAGATTAGACGTCGATAAGCTTTGCGCAAACATGGCAAATGAGTGGCTGGCCACCCCCAAACGGTTCTTTGTGCTCTTTGATTTACGATTCAGTGCCGCCAGTTACAGCAAACAATGGCAGGCAATTTCCTCCATGCGGCGAAATTAATTTGAAGCATTTTCCAGGTGCCCTGCCAGCTGCACAAAGTGCACAAGCAACTTGCCGGCCAGCGGCAGCCGGAAAATGGCCACATCCCCATGGGCAACACTAGACTCTGGCAAAAGTGGAGGTAATCTATTTGCCCGGCCCCAACGTGAACTGAGCTGCACTCAATGTCAGTTAAATCCCGACGCTGCATTACGACAACCTGCCGCTGCCTCGACAAATGTCTAAAGATAAAGCAGCAAGAATATTTTAACATTCTTTGGCAACATGCCGGAGCACCCACAGCGCTGGGACCGACGGCAGCAGCTCAACCTGTGCGAAACAAAGTCTTTGTTTGTAAATATTTTCATATTTCACTCTGCGATATGCGCAAAATCAGGGGGCGGGGAGGGCAGGAAATTAGCCACAATGTTGTCCATCCCTCACCGGCCGTCGTCCACGTCAATTTGCTTGAAGTGGCACTCTGATGAAGGGCTCTGGCCAAGCCAATGCCAATGCGCTGCAAAATTAAAATTGCTCAGCCCTTGGTCGGGCATTAGTCGAGTGCCATAATGGAATGACTTTCTGCCATTCTAATGAACTCACAGACTGGCTGAGTGACTGCTACTTACTTACTGCGGAGAGTCACTTTATTTTATTAGAAACTTGTTTGCCATGCATTTGCACACAAATGAAATGCACCGGTGCCAGCCCCTTTGCCCCCAAATTCAATCCACACAGTTGAAAGTTTAACTTTGCCGACACGTTAATCGAGGCAAAACACAATTTCTTCATTTGCGGCACAAAAGTTCGGGTGTGCCATCAACTTTTTGATGTGCCGAGCCAAATGATGTGCCAGGCACATCGTGTGTGTGTGTGGATACACGTGTAACAGCTGCCGCCACCATACCAAAACCAGAGCTAAGCTGTGGTCTACCAAAAGACCTGCAAACCCGTTTTCAGAATCCATTTCTTTTTTTTGTCCGTTCCTTTGAGTCTTTCGACTTGCTACACATGCACCGGATGGGCAATAAGCAGTACATTGCCCAATGGCATTTGTCTGCGTTTGAGTGCGATGCCGTTTTCTGGCATTAAATGCAGCAATAAACTTGAATCGTTTCCACAGAGACGGAGCCGGAGCCGGAGACGGAGGCAGAAGAAGTGCTTTGACTAATGTCAACTCTTGACATTCATGGCAATAAAATTTTACTTCTTACCGCATGTCATGACATTGTTTACCCCCTTCCGACAGCTGCAGACTTGTGTGCCTTGGGTTTATGCTTTAATTGTCAATAAAATAATCATTTGCAAACAATTTGGCTACTGCAACCGCAACACGTGCCAAAGGAAAATGCAGTTAAATATTTTTTATCAATAAATGCAAGTGGTCGGACTGGACACAGAGACACAAAAAGCCACAGGCGTCAACATGAAAGAGTTAAGAGCTGAAATCATAAACTAAAAGGAGTCCTAGCTGCTAGGCTGGCATAAGTTGGTCCGAAGTTTGTATACCCATGAATCCAATTGGAGTAAGTGTGTTAGAGACATAACGGAGAGTGTCCAAGAGATTTCATTTTCTTAATTGAAAATTTATTTAGAAGGTTTGTGTCCTAGCTAATAGTCCATCTCCTCAAACAGGGTTGCATCTCTCGCAAACAACATTTTCTGGTTGGAAGGTTTGTGTCCATGCTAATAGTCCATCTCTATTAAATCTATAAATAGGGTTGCCCTATCTCGCAAAAAAAATTTCCCATCTTTTCTAGTTATGAGTTACTTTAATGTTTAAATGCAATTTTTAGATTGTGTTTTATGTTTTATGATGCAGCTTAAAATTATAATTCGAGTTTAAGTCATATTCTTCAAAAATAATATGCAAAATTTAATAATATTTTAACCCTTCATCGATTGTAACTTGAGCTTCTACCAGCTGTCATATTTATTTAAATTCATTGAATTGAGTGTCGAAAACCACATTTTTAATTGGAGCCTTAAAGGCTTTAGTTGCTGTTTTGAGTGCAATCATGCAGCCGCACAGAATGTGCTTAATACTTATATCTATATTTATTGACACAGAAGATAAGTTAATCCATGTTCATTTAAATACTTAAATAAAAAATAGAGGAAAGCTAACTTCGGCTCGACCAAAGTTTATATACCCTTGGAGCATGATATATTCCTGCCAGTTTTTTATATGGCAGCTATACGATATATTCATCCGATTTTGATCAAACTCTCTAAAATAGTGTTGAGACCGATAATATTTATAACTGGAACGTACAAAGACGCTACCATTGAAAACAAAAAAGTTTTTCTCACTAAAACTATTTTTTCGACCGATCATTCCTATGGCAGCTATATGCTATAGTCTTCCGATTTGGATCAGACTTGACAGAATTATGTGTTAGCATGTCATATTGATCAGTAACGAGTTTGGGAGCGATAGCATTGAAAACAAAAAAAGTTTTTCATACTAAAACTTTTTTCAGATCTATCTTTTGTATGGCAGCTATACTATATAGTTGCCCGATTTGCATAAAACTTGCTGAAATTATGTGAAAGCATAAAAAACTCATAAATACGAGGGTTGGGAGCGATAGCATTGAAAACAAAAAAGTTTTTCTCACTAGAACTACTTTTTCAACCGATCGTTCCTATGGCAGCTATATGCTATAGTCATCCGATCCGGCCGGTTCCGACAAATGTGCAGCGTATTTGTACCAAATGACTTTGTGCAAAGTTTGGTTGAGATAGCTTTAAAACTGACGGAGGAGATAGCATAGAAACAGACGGACAGACGGACGGACGGACAGACGGACATGGCTATATCAACTCAGCTCGTCATGCTGATCAATAATATATAAACTTTATGTGGTCGGAGATGCTTCCTTCTGTGCGTTACAAACATCTGGACAATTTTAATATACCCTCTCCAAGGGTATAAAAATTTATACAACAGTTACAATCAAAACTCAGTTTTACCGAACTCTGAACCGGTTTTAACGAACTCACATAGTCGGGGGTAAAAACGACAGCGGTTTGTAAATCTTTCGAAAAATCCGTCGGTGCCACAGAAGTCCCTTTTTCGATTGATATCGACCCATATATTAAGGCATTAAATTGTACTTTTATAGCCAATTTCTCATCTCCTACATAGAGCTATATGTCACGTAAACTCGCAAATAGAAATAGAATAGAGTGAATTGTGAGCTTATCGGACATAGCTGCTATATTTGGAAAAAGAGAAATCGGACTTATAACTAATTATTTCGTCATTAATTTGAATTGCATCCATCAAAATAGATAAGTTTGGAAGCCATAATTGCGCTTTTTGGAAAAAAAAGATATAATTCCTAAGATAATTCAAGGTCAGTAATTAAATCTGACAGTTGCGGTTCAACCATCTTGGTACGGAAAAGTTAAGAGGCTGTAGAATGGTTGATTAAATTTCTAAGCTCATTTCATGGGTTTTCAATCTTGTTTTTATAAGACTGTAAAATTCTCGAAAAAGATATTTTTAATCTAGATTTTAGATTGCTTTGATTATTCTCAGTGTAGGTGTTCATACCTAAGTACTAGAGATCTGAACTAGTAAGTAAGAAACGAGAAGTTTAAGCTAACTTCGTCTATGCAGAAGTTTTTATACCCTTACAAATGTTTAAATACATCAGAGTTTAAGAACGCCAGCATTAAAACAAACAAATATTCTAAATAAAACCCATTTTCCGACCGATAGTTCCTATGACAGCTATAAGATATAGATCCGATTTTAACCAATAGTTCCAAATCTGTGTAAAAGCGAATAAGATTAATAATCGCTGAAGTGAGACACGTTGACATTGAAAACAAAAAAGGTTTTTCTCATTAAATACCACTTTTCGACCGATAGTTCCTATGGCAGCTATAAGGTATAGTCATCCGATCCGGTCGGTTCCGACATATTAGCAGTGTGCAGTAAAAAAAGACTCTGTGCAAAGTTTCAGCTCGATAGCTTTCAAACTGAGAGACTAGTCTGCGTAGAAACAGACAGACTGACAGACAGACGGACGGACAAAGCTCAATCGACTCAGCTCGTCACCCTGATCAAGAATATATATATTTTATAGGGTCGGAAATGAATATTTCTATGCGTTGCAAAGTTCTGGGCAAAATTATAATATAAAATTTAATAATATAAATATAAATTTGCAAGGGTATAAATATGATGTTACTACTCTCCGAGTACGATTACAAACGAGTAATAAATACAACAATTATATTCAAGCATCGACCAAATAATATTTAATTTATCAAATAAAAATTATAATATATAATATAATAATAATAAGCGTGGAAATTGAACAAGGTATTTAGCTGTATTATTAATATGAAGATCCCCAGCTGCAAATTGCTTTTATGCATTCATCCTGGCATGATTTTCCACTTGAGTGGGAGTATATTTAGTTTGGCCTTTTTACTATTTTTATCCTCTATGGTATTTATCCGTGATTTGAAACATTATTTACGATCTTGGCTATGCTCTTAAACAGAAAAGTTTCAGTGACCGGTTTGTGGTTTGACTGGACGTCCGGTAAAAATTTACTGCTTAAAAACTATGTAAAAGCTTTATGCTAGATAAAAGGAAGGAGAACCACATATAAGAAAAATATCGCCAATATTTCCCGTCATTCCCTCGTGCTCGCCTTTAAGCGTGTTTGATTTTTCTACATACTCATTTGGGAATCGGTACTGTACCAGCTGAAGTTCATAGCAAATACGGAGTTAGAGATACCCAAATATGTAAAACAGTTAAAGATATTGCATCCAACTTCTGTAAAGTATACAGTTTTGAAGGAGCAAACGTGAAGTAATAGAGCTAAATAGTTCAGCTGATGTTGAAGATACTTTGCCAAGGCAGTTAAGATGAACTTTGAACTTAGTTGTTGCGAAAGATGCTGAACAGACTCTGCAAAACACATGATTAAAGCGGTTCAACAAATCCTCTTCTGCGAAAGCAAGAACAATTTGAGAAAGTTGAGAAATTTTATAAGCTTAAGTTAAAAGCTTCTTGGGCCACAAGATGGAACAGTTTTCAGCACCCCTGACTTAAATGAACCAATTCGGGTGGGGTGGGTCGTTGAAGTTGACAGCGAGACGACGACTCTCAAATTGATTCTTGAATTGAGAACATTGTACTACAAATGTGAAAAATTGTTCTTACACTCAGATTAAGAAATTTTTACACTGAACATGATTAAAATTGCATGTTATCGCACTGATGATACCATTTTTTTTGCTGTACGGTGCTTCAATGGGGTTTAGCCGGTTGTTTTCTTTAAAATATTTTCAAATTGTCAATTCAAGACTATTTTACTCCTAAGGACAAAGGTAAATTTCGCCCTATTTTCTTTTATTTAAAAAGTAAGTTGAAAACAATCCTTAAACTCAGCGTTTGCTAAGTTTCAAGAACAAGACCATATGGCAATGCTGAACTTGTTGGACTAACCAGAGAGGAGGGAACAGGCGATACTTAACTTTTCTGCTGTAAGCGCTAGGCAAACTTCTGGTCAAAGTGAATACTTCTGACTTTTCTGTTAAGGTATAGCAACTGAAGCTGTGAGAATGGGGGAAGCTTTAGCTCTGGCTTGGCACTCAAGTTATTGACGAGATAAAGTTGAGGATTTTGTGTGCATTTTTGTGAAGTGCCAGACGAACCCCCATAATGATGGGCTGAACTGAGACAAGGAAAACGATGAAGCTGCCAGACTTTGTAGAAGCTGAAGGCGTTGACGTTTTGATGCTCCGGTCCCTGGTCGGAAGAACACACGTAGCGATGAAGCAATATGTGCCCAGCTAAGAATACTGTCAGAGTGTGTGTGTGTGTAGGTCTAGTTTGTTTGCACAAATACCGCTCGTTTGCTCATGACACCAGAAACGAGAGAAAAAACAGCAAGGAACCCAATAAAAAGCCATGTGAGTCGGAGGCGGAAAAGAAAACATTGTGGGCAAGCAACAATGCCAACGCACTCACCACACACATATCGCCTCATCGATTTTCACTTGAAGTGGAAGCGCTGTCGAGCAAATTCTCTGAAGTCGTACAAACAAATGCGCGTAAATTTAGCTTAGCGCGCAATTCAAGTGCAAATACTTGACACTGCCGCACCCACATACGTACATCCATCAGCCCATCAGGCCACCATCAACTTGTAGGCACGTTGCCTTGAGAGCCCCTCCGTCGTCAACGTCATGCGTCAATATCCTTTTTGCGGCTTTTTTTATATTTTCATTTTTTCGTTGGTTCCTTAGGGCAACTTTAACGCTTCACTTGCCTGCGGTTGCCTTATCGTGGCCCAAAAACTTTTCTTGTATTTCTGTTGCTTGATTTATTTGCATTTTCTGGGCTCATGCAGTTAATAAATTTCACTTATGCGAAGGAGTGTGTATAATATCTAACACGAAAAGTTTTCAAAATCGAAAGTTTTTGCCTTAAAGTTCTGTGGCAGGCTACCTATATCAAATTGATTAGTTCAGATAGACAGGATAGCAAATCCCAAGCATTTGTATTGGGTTTGTCCTGGAGGAATAGATGGGAGGGGGGGTTGAAAAGATAATGTGATTGTGTGATTTATGTCACAAAATATGAAAAGCTTGGCACTTTATTAAAAAATAATAAGCATAACTAAACCGACAACTCCCGTAATTATGTTTGTGCTTATCTTGGCCGATTTTTGAGATGGATTGGAAATGGTGTCGTGTTCTTTTCGCAACACCGGCAACTGCATGGCCTTTGTCTCTGGCCTTATTCCACTCCCACTGACTTGTGGTCAATCGTGGCTACAAAGAGGTGAACAGTCAATTATTTACGTATGTTTTCCGAGAGTTTTTCTTACAAAACTTTTTTTTTTTATCAGAATTTTTCGCTTATTTGAAGCTTTTGGGATACCAAACAACTCTTCTGAGCAAGGTTTTACAATTTGAACACTTCTACATCCTCCAAAATGGCCCCAAAATTTCTTTTTTGTGTTTTTTTCTGAAGGTCTTTTAATGTACTCAAGTTGTTTATAAGGGTTGTAACACAAAAATGCTGCAATATAACAGCTTAACATTTTGAAGGAGAAATAGAATTCATCATGTAAATTTTTCTCGCCGATCTACTACGACAAATCTTCTGAGGATCACCAATTCAATTATTCGCGGCTTTTTTAACCAGTTACGGACTGATGGCATCTTCACTGACCTTAATAAAGCTTTTAATTCGGTCAATCATAGACTTCTTATTCATTAGTTGTCTAGCTTTGGTTTTCTCATTTCATTTATCAATGTGGTGATCTTCCTATCTTTTAAATAGAAAACTTTAATCTTTAATGAATTATCTTCTGATTTAAGAAGAGAGATAGTAGTAAGTTGAAATACATAATATCTTGGAATAAGATCCAAAAAGACTTTCATGACTTTTACTTTGAAATCAAATCTGTTCTTCAAATTCCCTCCTGGTTCTTACACTTTGGTTATGGAGTAGGGGGGATTTCTGACCTACAGTAAGTCCATCTTGTTAAATTTGGTTATTTAATTTCCATCGATAACATTTTGTACCTTTTTTATGAACTTTTGTTTTGCTTTAAGATTGTAATGGGGTTGACTTTAGGATTTATTGGACTTGAATTAAGAATATTTTTTCATTTATTGTAAGATACCATTACAACTTTGTATTATGATCAATATGTAATATTTCCCGATACAGTCTTAAGTCAAGTACTTCAGCATTTAAGGCATCTTGAAATAAGAATTTATTTGGGGGTTTTCAGCCGGCTCGAGGTCAGTGTTTTTTAAGTGCTTATATAAAAACAAAAACAAACATGAGTTTTGTATTTTTCTATAACCTATAACCTAGACTATAAACAATATAAGGCTGCCTTCACACTGTTCGACACATGATGACATGACAATCTAGTAGGCCTTCATGTTGCCATGTTTTCAATGTAAATGGCTTTTCAATTGACATGTTCGAAACATGGGAATATGTCGAATGATATAGTTAGTGTGAATTCACATGAAGCATGAATGAATCAATGAGTACCTTTTAACATCGAGTAATTCTGTTTTTTAAGAAACAAAGGGGTTTTTGGTTTTAATGTCAAAGGAGAAATAAAAAGTGTATTTCAATATAAACTTGCAGTTGCGACATGTGAAAGAAAAACCTTTGAATTTGCTGAAATGGAAGTAAAAAAAAAGATATTTTAAGCGTCGAATTAATATTCATTGGTGAGATAATTGCAACAAAAACGCTTATCGAGTATGTGGAAATCTACGAATGCTTGTGGAATGCTAGCATATAAGAGTACAAAAATAGAGATGCAAAAACTCTGCGTGGCGCCTTATAGCTGACAAGATATCCTAAACTCAAATGACAGGTCCGTCATGCTTGACCCAGAAGCTTAGTATCTTAGTGTCACCGCAAGTCTTTCAGCTGGTGATATTTGGTCTCGACAATTCGATTTTTGCTTCTGGATTAAGGGTGCAACCATAGTCGCCAGCATGTCAAATGCTTTTGCGTTCTTTCTCACAAAGTTTTTAAACTTTCTTGTGATGCCCCTGAGCTCATTATTTAAATTGGCGAACATTCCTTCTTGGGGACGAGTTAAGTTCAGCTCATCCACCCAGCAACAGTGCTTGGCTTTCGGCACGTCGTCGTCAACAGCTAAAAACCCATACCGACGCAGACAACTGCCGCTAGCATCTGGCCCTGAATTGCAAACTCCATTTTAAAAATCGTCATTCGTCAATTTGTAATCGATGAATTTTTTATCGACATGTCTCATGTGTCGAACAGTGTGAAGGCAGCCTTACACAAAAAATACACTATTTTGCATTACAATAATTCTAAAAAATAAGCAAGTAATTGTACGTGCAAAAAAGCTGTAAAGTTGATAACCATTTTCAGTGTCTGTTTTGTAGTTCAGTCTTGTATCTGTGGGTGTGTTTATAATGTGGAGCATCTTTAAGGTAAACCGTTTATTAGAGCGAAGCTCTTTTAGGGACGTCCGATTGGAGTTGGATGGTGTGAGGGTGAAGTGGGAGAAGAAGAGATTAGAGAAGTGGTGGTGAAGTTGGGGTGATTTAACAGTGACATAACAATGATTTCTTCTTTTTTATTTGTTTTAAATTAATTTCTTTTATATTTATTTGTTCTGTTACTTTGTCAATTCTGTTCTTTTGTTTGAGGGAATAACATTCTTGTCTAGAATCATAGATTTTAAGCTTATTTATTCAGTTATTTTAAGATTCTTGTCCTGATATTTTTAAATGAATTACTATAACTTTCGTGACTAACGCGATAATTTATAAGTCTTTCCTGAATTGTAGCGTTAGGATGTTATATAAATAAATATAAATATAACAATGACTTAACAGTAACTTAGCAGTGACTTAACAGTGACTTGACAGTGACTTACTAGTGACTTGACAGTGATTCGGCATGGACATTACAGTGACCTAATTATTTTTATATTATCTAACATTTTTTTATACAGAATCCAAAAACTGTCTTTTTGCCATTACTTAAATCGGATTCATCGACGTAAAGAGCTTCGCTCGTAACGGTCGTCCCATGACACACACTCTTTTTGTAGTGTTGTACTAAGATGCTCACAGCTGTTAGATATCTGGTTATCGCAATATTTGTACTTGAATCAGGAATTTTAGTACCTACCGCACTTTTGACACTGTTTGTACTTGATTCAACTAAAAAATTCTTACTTTTTTTCTGATTTCATGGTCGCTACGCCCTTAAGAGGAAAACTGACTAAAGGAATGCATTAATTTTTTATATCTTTTGTTCGTTTCGTCTTGCAGAGTTAATGCTGAGAGAATGAGAGAGTACGTGCTCACGTTAAGCAATAAGCTCCTATGAGCTTGAAATAAGAGTGAATAGTAGGGTGTGACTGAAAACTAGAAACTCGTTGCAGTTTGCTGATCAAAACGATGTTAAATTATTTCAGTTATGAATTAACACATTCACTTGAGCTCTGATAAAGGAAGTCGAAACTGCATATATTTAAAATACATTTTGAAAAGCTGAAATTTCCATCACTCGGCTGTCTCTCTTGCTTTACAAAAGTATCTGTAAAAAATTAAATAAATTGGTTGAAAAGGAAAAAAAATGCTATTATGTTCGTGTTAAGCAAACTAAAAAGCGAAATAATTGTTACTGACACTTCCCGTAACTGTGTGCAGTTGCCAGCAATTGAAAAGCGTGTGGCGGTTGGAGGGAAAAAAGTCAAGTTATTTGCGGTTCATTATACACTTTGGGATTTTCTCCTTTTGCATTTTGGTCGCGAACAAAGACAGTGATGGACAGCAGATTGAAGTTGGTTCGAAACACGTTTGGTCCGGGCCAAACTGCATGCAAAATGAAATGGAGTAGCTCTCTGCATTTTTGCTCTTTGCTTATTCATCTTGCAAGTTGAAAAATAAATTAATAATGCGTTCTTGCCACTGACAGCAGCTGCAACCGCACACGGAGGGAGGCGACGCGCTTTCTATTCCTTCTTCTTTAACTTTCCCCTTTGCCTCATACCCTACAATTTAATTGCATCTTTTTTGAACAATTCTAGCACGAAATGAAAATTCATGCAAACGTTGGCAGATAGAAACGATGACCCTCCACCCCGCTGCCTGGGAACCGGCAGGAATGGCCAGAGGAATTTAAGCTTTCAGTTTAGTTCAGTCAAGATATGAATACTAATGGCCACTGGAATGTTTGAGTAGCCAAAAGGACATTGCACCGTGCCCAGCTCCCAAGACGCTGGTCTGGCAATGTCATTACTCTTATTTGATTCCGTGGACATTCGCATAAATGTCAGATTGAGTTTTATGCACAGGCACAAAGTTGAGTCCTTGAATTGCAGGACGGAGACGGAGACCGACACCAAGCGAAGAAAAGCAATTAGCGAAATTAATTGCTCAAGTTTCGCCTTGAAATATTCATCTGTGTGAATTAATTTGCCATTGGATTTCGGGCATGCACAATTGGTGGGCTTGTCAATTGCACCCGGACTTGCTGATTGACTTACCGCTCTGCAGGCGCTGCGCTAGCATCACGCCAAGGACAATGGCAACAAGGAGCAGAGTGCGCGGCAGGCGCTTCATTTGTTGTATCTTTGGCTGGTTATGGATATGTCTCTGGTTGTCCTTTGGTGGTGGGCTAATTGGCCTGGGCTGTGCCATGTTGCTGTTGCTGTAGCTGTTGCTGTTGCTGTTGTCGCTGCTGCTGCTGCTGCTGGTGAGCTCCTTGGATGCGGTGGCAATGCCTCGAACTGTGTGGCAAGAGTTGGCCGGCTTAGTCAAGTGCATTGAATTAATTATATCATTGCTGCACACGATTTGTGGACCGCAGATTGTGGCAAAAACTTTTCCTTCGCTACCTTCTTTCGGGGCTTCGGTCGTCGGCTGCAGCACTTACGGAATTTTAATTATTTAAAATAGGTTTTTAGCCCAGCTCGGGTATACGGATGCGGGTCTGGAGCGGCTTTAATTGCTTGTTTTGCTGCAATGCATTTTCCTGGGGCAAATTTATAGCTGCAAAATAGAAGTAAAACGATATGCGTTAGTTTGTTGCCTGGCCACAGAGCGCTGTGTTGTCCTGTGTAATGCAGCTAAGCCGCCATGCCCAAATACATAATTCCTATGCAAATAAGCGTAGCACCAACATAGAAATTTATGTGTGCTCCGCATTTTGCATATCTGCACACTGGCTACAGGGAACCCTGACTCTTTTACCCGCTTTCTCTTTTTGTTATTGTTGTTTTTGTTGTTTCTGTGTTATATGGGTGAAATAATGCTTCAGCCAAGCATAAAAAAGTATAAACGACGCAAGCCAGCAGGCTGGCAAAAATAAAGAAACAACAAAATGCCAACGCAGGACAAGCTGCCAAATTAACAGAAATTTGGAACGTATCTCTATAGCAGCGAGTGAATATGCTACCCCTCTCCGCGCCCAACCCCCATACCGCTGCAGTCTGTGACAACAAGCCAACTGAAATAATCCTGAAAAATATTGTGCGCGCATTTGGAATTTGTTGGCTTTGATTTGGCAGGGCCATGTTTTTGTGTTTTTCTCCTCTTCCTGCTGACATTCTCACCATCTAAAATGTTTTGGCAGTTGCGCCTGCTTGGCCCACGAAATGGAGCAAAAACTAACTTGCACATCATTTGCGCCCGTTTCGCATTGCCAATAATATGTGCGGTCCATAAACAATTCTATTAAAATTAATGTAGCATATTTATAAGGGCAAACTTCAAAACAAATCGACACAAATCAGTTTACTTCTTCAAAAAGAACGCACAAAAAGTCCCGAGAAAAAATTATTATTTTTATGAATTTGAGTGCGATGACTATGGACTGGACATGTCAATTGTGGGCCAAAATTTCGTACTCCAAAATTAAGCATTATATTATGACGGCCTGCATTTCTCCATGAAATTCTATGAACTTGACAAGCAATTGAAATTTAAAACATAAAAAAAAGCAGGACTACTAGAATATCATGTCCCATGTGTAGAACTGTGTGAAGGCAGCCTTACTATGCATGTTAATGGCAACATTTTTCCATTTTGAATTCCTTAATTGTTGGCAAAAATAATAGTCTAGTCAATATAGCTTTGTCCGTCTGTTTGTCTGTATGAACACAAGGGCGTACATATGATAAATGGAAAATTGCAAGGTCATAGAAATTGCAAGGTCGTGTAAAACAAGGCATAATACAGAAAATTTATGAGAACATACAAAAATGAGTTGGATTCAAAAATTATCATTAAGATTAGATAATAGTTAAATAGTTGGGGACAAAAAACTAGCATGAGCATTGGAACAATTACTTTTAATATATCCAAGGCAAAATGTAATTCTTTACTATATTTATGCCAAACCTTGTATTACTGCACAATTTCTACTACTCTGCGTTGTTTACGTTTAGATGAAAGCAAGTTTGGGCCGTACAATAAGAGGCTGTCAGGATATTTTTCAAAAAAGGCCTCACTAGAACTGAACTGAAATGCTGCGCATCACGGTTGCGGCCGTTGCTGCACATAGCTTATTTATATGTGACTGTTTATAAATAGACATTTTGAGCATTTCCAAACTTTGAGGATCGAACAAGATTGCGGATAGTAATTTATGTCTTCTAGAAGGTCAGTGAGATAGACCCGCCGAACCTACAGGAAGTCTGTTTTGCCATACAAATGCTACAGAACAACAAATCAGCTAGCGCTGATAAGCTGTCCGCTGAATGGTTTAAGGCTGGAGGCGAAAAATTGGTAAGGTGCATGCACCAACTTCTTTCTCCTTTCATAGCATAGCATATAAGGTTGAATGTCTCAAGCCGCTTATTGACACACTGATTGGACTTTTACAGTGTGGCTTTTGAACTGGTAAATCCACCACAGATCAGATATTCACATTACATCAAATCCTGGAGAAGACGTACGAGAAAAACATTGGCGTTTTCAGAGAATGAGAGGCAGTCTGAGCTGATCGGCTTAGCGGTAAACGAGGACAAAACGAAGTACCTAGTATCTTCGAAGCATCTCGTTTTGGACAATATTTTACAATCAGAGCTCCCAAAAAGTGCTCCCTTTTAACATGCTGTCAGAGAATATACAGTCACTCTCAGAAACTATGGAAAAGTGAAACGAAATGACATCTCACCCAAGGTAAACTAAACAAGGTAGGCTTACTCACTCACTCTCTCTCTCTTGACAACTTGATAAATTTCAGTCAGTAAGCCATGGAGCAATTAGAATTAGAGAGAACGTTTGCGCTGCCTCTCAATTTTGCTGGTGCTAAACGATAGTGCCCAAAAAGATACTTCAAAATGTCAGTAGGATATCACTGTGGTTAGTGGGAGACGACTATAACCCAAATGTATCCAGAGAGAGCGAACAGCTGACCAAAAAGTATCTAGAGAGCGTAAATGAGAACAAAGATGTACTTTTTAAAGGTGGTCAGAAAACTCGACAAAGTAACCACACCTGTATGTATGCCTTTGAAAAGGGAAAGTAAGCGTGGAACGTATAGTTCCGGAAACGTATATTTATACCCGTTACTCGTAGAGTAAAAAGGGTATACTAAAGTCGTGCAAATGTATGTAACAGGCAGAAGGAATCATTTCCGACCATATAAAGTATATATATTCTTGATCAGCATCAACAGCCGAGTCGATTTAGCCTTGTCCGTCTGTCCGTCCGTCCGTCCGTCCGTCCGTCCGTCTGTCTGTATGAACACCTAGATCTCAGAGATGGTAAGAGATAGAGGTTTGACATGTATGGGACAAATGCTTCTTTTATCTGCACGCAGTTCAAGTTTGTTTCAAATTTTGGCCACGCCCCCTCCCGCCCCCGCAATTTGGAAAAAAGTTATATCTCCTACAGTTTTAAAGATAGACGATTCGTAGCTTCTAGAGATAGTTAGTAATTAGCAAAATGAATCGATTTTCTGAAGAAATGATAAAGATCGGATGAACGGTTCTCAAGTTATAAACAAAAAGTGCGCTACCCCCCTAAAAAAATGTTGCATACTTTTTGGATGGCCACACTAAGGAACGCGGGAACACTGTCAAACATGTTTTTTCATGAGTAACGGGTATATCGAAGTCGGTTAGAGCCGACTTTAACTTACGCTCTCGTTTTTAATAAAGTGCATGTTTTTTAAATTTTACAATGCCATAAATTCATCGCTTTGCAGCGAATCTGGCCCCCATGTTACAAATTTGAGGCGGTATTGACAGCTAAACATCGGGAAGTGTTCGAATCATTTAATGAGGTCAAAGAGTACACCGGTGCAAAAAATGCAAGGAAAATGAAAATTGCCATCGAGGCAAATGGACAAATAATAATTGCGTCTAACGTGAAAATTGTATCCACTGACGGCAGGCCATTTTTACTATCAAACAAGAAAAATGGATCATGTCCGAGTGAAGGGCTGTCCATAAAAGAGGATATAAATGTTATGGTTAAACGCAAGCTCATATCGCTTAAAATTGTTTTGGCGACCAGACTGGAGAAATCAGTCCAAGGAATTAATTTGCAAATAATTAAATATACGTTGTTAAAGACTGAGATTGTCGTGAAAACGCTTGGGATGATCCAGCTACTTAATGCTTAAAGTATTTAAGCATTCATAGACACAACAACAGAGAAAAGAATTAACTTTAAAGCAGACACCGATAACTGCGCGCACATATACAGACATCTACTCAACAGACATTAGCTTAGTATTGAACTCCACGTTAGGCAGTACCAGACGTGTTAAAGAATGTATGCTAAAAATGTCCAAAGATTTTGTTACAAATGTTTTGTTATAATTGGTGAATTGTTCTTTGTAGTGTCCCTGAAGACGGATGCCGATGTGCATCCGAAATATATTGGAAACAAACACAAACTGAGTTTTTTCTTCTTGACCTCGAGCCAGCGAGCATCAAATTCATCAAATTTTATAGTATTTAAATTATAATACATCGAATATTGTACATTTTCAAACATATTTTAATCCTAGTAGGCCAAGGTGAGTGTATAACACAACAACAAAAAGACACTTTGCCCAGACACTTGACCCGATTTGTTCAGTTGCTTATGCTCAGCTGCTGACACCCGAACGAAATTGTCCCCATCAAACTGTTATAGTCAGACAGGTTCCCCTGTTTCTCTCATCGATTACTATTAAACAGAAAACACTAGAAAATCAAAATCTAGTGTTCTGTTGAGAGAGTGAGCAACTCTGTTCAATTTTTTCATGTCATTTCGGTGAGCAGACAGCATAGAAAAATTTGGTTGACCATATTTTGCAAGCTCTGGTTACAATGGGTGAGTAAAACATTAAAGTTGTAGAGTACTTTGTTTTCCTCGGAAAGATGATAAACAGTGACAACAACATCAGCCTGGAAATCCGAAGAAGAATCACGCTCGCAAACAGATGCTTCTAAGGACGACTCAGTAGGGCGTACGAAAATAGCGCTTTACAAGTCGCTTATTATCCCAGTCGTGCAATACGGCGCAGAAAATGGGCAAAATCATCGGCGGATGAGGCAGCGATTGGCGTTTTCCAGCGAAAGATTCTTCGGAGCATTAATTGGTTCTTTGAAAGTTGGCGAGGGTTTTCGCATTCAAAAGAATGGCGAACTGTATGAGCTGTATTGGGACACTAGTCTTTTCAAGAGCATAAAGCAACAGCGACTGCGCTGGCTGGGACATGTTCCCCGTATGGATGAACAAGCTCCAGTAAAAATGGTCTGCAAGAGGAATGCCAAAGAATTGGGACAAGGCAAGGTGGGACAACCAGGTGCGGAAAGACATTTCCAACCTTGGTGTGAAAAACTGGTGCCAGCTCGCTTGGAGCAGATTAAGTTGCAGCGGCCGAGACCGTCAACGGTTGTGATGGCCAATAAAGAAGAAAAAATAAACTTTCAAACCGTCGAAGGAGATCGTGTAAAAACACAGACGGACAGACGACGTTGCTGTATTAATTCAGTTCGTCTTATTGATCAAGAATATATATACTTTATCTGGTCTCAGCCCCCCCAAAGGGCCAAGCCACTTCTGTCAATCTCTTCAAATTTTTCACACAACAGAAAGGGACCTACGGTTTAGCCTGCTGAAGGTGACCGGATGTGTAAAAGTATTTTCAAAAGAAAGAAAATACCTTTTTTTATTAGATGGTCCGAGGCGGGATCAAACTCACGACCTTTCGTTCACTAAACACTAACTGTTGGGTCACACCCGGCCACACACGTGGTAGGAGCTGCGTCCGTACTTTCTAGATTTCAGAATGTGTTTAATTTTTTTTGAACCGAAGCGAAGATTTAGTTTCACAACAGGATCAGGTTCAGCAATTTTCTCCACTTTGGTTTGGCTTAAGGTACGCTTAACAGTTTATAAACCGTTTTAAAACCGGTTTGGTTCATTGTTTGAACATTGCTGTTTGGGTGGTAGCTTTCAGGGTATTTAAGGTAAATTAAAGTCTAAACTATATAACTTTTTATAAGCCCTTTTTCTGGCACTAAAGCTGATTTTGAGAAATTTATCGTTTTCAACGAAAATTGCATTCGCACCTGACACAAAAGAAACTTTTTTATGGAAATGCCTTATGCTTGATATTTAGCTCACATTTTTTGTTTCATGAATTAGAACATCAAATTTCGATTTTGGTTGAACTTCAAATAAAATTTCAATCCTCCCTCATTGATAAGGAAACCAAGGAAACCCAACCTCATAAGTTTCATCTTGATTTAAAATCAAACATTAAAGCTAAAAGCACAACAATGATTCTTTAAGACCACCCCACAGTGCCAGTACACAAATGATGATGAAGATGACGACCACGACTGACCGTTCAGCCTGAGAGATGTGACAGGAAGTACGCAGAAATACACAAGGATATTACTTACGTATAAAGCTGGCATTCAATTTTTATGCGCAAGGAAATAAGCAAAAAGCAAATAGCTCAAAAAGCGGGTGAGGGCAAGACGCAAAACTGGGAGACCCAACCACATAGCCAGAACAACAAGAACCACACACATACGCACACGAAAAAGGAGAGAGATGCCTTAGTCATGCGTATGAGAAAATTTGTGTATTTGCCATAACATAATTTATCAATTGGAAAATTTCAAGATAGGCGCCAGGGGGGAAGGCGGGCAGGAAAGGAGTGAAATGCCAGGGCATTGCCGCGCGTGTGTGTGTATTTGAGGGTAAAATTATGACAGCAGGAAATAAAAAAGCATAAATTTATTACTGGGCAGAGACGATGACTACTAAAACTTGGCCACAGGCCCATTGGGAGCCTGTAAGCGAGGATCATAAATAATCGAAGCGGAGCAAGTGCTGTGACACTTTGCGGAGCATACACACAATCGAGGTTTTGGTGACGAGAGGGTTGCACCGCCGAGGGGAGGAAAAAATAATTGTACAACAATTTGCTGTAACAAGGATATCAAATTTGCGCACTGGCAACGCCAAAAGTAGAAGCAAAATAAAAAGGATAACGAGCACAATAAAAGAAATGAAATCGTACTCCCCAAACAGTGGTTACTAATTGGACAAAGCTACCGAAAAGCGAAAGGCCCCGGAGGGGCAGGGGGAGAGAGTGTGTGCGAGAGCTATTCAAATTCGGGAAAGGAACAAGGACGGCCTTGGTTAGGTCTAATTTCGTTGGTCAGACAAAAAAAGGAATAAAATAATTACGCGGAAACGGGAAACGCTGTGCACGCGACCTCCTTATCCGATGTCGAATTCAATTTAGTTGGCCTGACCGCAAATTCGCCAACTTACAAGTAATTAGGCAGCTCCACTGCAACTATTCGCCGCCCCACCATCACACAGGACACAGGACACGCATCGTCAGCTGCTTTGCGTGGTGGCATCGTTTGCTTTTGCTTGATTGTCAACGCCGTCGCCGGCTAATTGCACAATGTGCAGCTGCAGTCCGGGTCTTTGCCTTTTTACGTGTTTGACATGCACTTCAGTCGGGGTAATTACCAATTTGCGGCGCCAGTTTGAGCTGCCAGCAGAAATTTAATTAGTTTGGCTACCAAATGTCCACCCCATACTGCAATAGATAGTATGTGTGTGTGTGTGTGTAAGAAGGACAAGCAAATGATACAAGGATGGGCCGTTGGCGCCACGCAATTATGAGCAATCGCTGCTATCCCTTTGACCCTTTGTAATCTTTTTTAAAGGCAACGGTTTCGGGTCAAATTTTCATTTACTTCAAGTGTCCGTCAATTAATTCAATTTACTGATTACTTTTCTGACACTTTTCACCGCGTAGGCTGAGTTTTAGCACTTTAAGTAATTTTCCAATTTACAATGCTGGTCACTTGAATAGGATCATCATCTCTCCCATTCCAAAGTGCCTGATTAGAATCAGCCAAACAACATTTTCCTGAATACTTTAGTAAATGATCATCATTATACAACAAAATTATCCTTTTTACAATAATCTGCAAATTAAACAACAAGAGTAAACGCAGTGTCATTATACGATAATCTTGGGTGACTACCTTGGGTACTGTGACTAATGCTATCTAGCTTTAAAGCTTTATTAAATAAAATTGAACTCATTAAGATAGATCGTATGAATACACCCTGATGCAATTGTGAAGGCTTTTTCTATGTATCTAATTAAATGGAACATAACCACTAGACAGACCCCTATTTTAGTTCAGAAAAGTTTAGTTTTGGGACAAATAAATACAAGAACGAGAAAGGCAAAGCTAACTTGGTTTGAGAGAACAAACCAGATTTTCTCACTAATACCATTTTTTCGAACGACCAATTGTATGGCAGCTAAAAGAAGTAGTCATCCGATCCGGTCGGTTCCGAAATATTAGCAGCGTGCAGTCAAAAGAAGATTTTGTGCAAAGTTTCAGCTCGATAGTTCCAATACTGAGGGACTAATTTGCGTAGAAACAGACAGACGGACGGACAAAGCTTAATCGACTCAGCTTGTTATGCTGATCAAGAATATATAAGGTTGTCAAAAAAGTCTTGCGGTATTTCCGCAAGCTTGCCTTTGCAAGCGCGTAGTTCTAGTTGTATTCGACGCATCGGTTCACGCTAGAGCTTTTTGGAAAGCTCTTTTCACGCGCTAACGCGTGTTTGATTTATTGTTGTTTGTTTTTAGTCGTTCATGAGTTATAGCGTCGCAAACATGGAGCAAAATAAAGAGAAAATACGGCATATTTTACAGTACTACTACGATAAAAGCAAAAATGCATCTCATGCTGCCAATAAAATTTGTACAGTTTATGGACCCGATACAGTTTCTATTTCCACCGCACAACGATGGTTTCAACGTTTTCGTTCTGGTGCAGAGGTGATCGAGGATGCGCCACGGTCCGGAAGGCCTGTCGTCGAAAATTGCGATAAAATCACTGAATTGATCGAAAGAGACCGGCATAGTAGCAGCAGTAGCATCGGCCAAGAGCTGGGCATGAGTCATCAAACCATTTGAAGAAGCTTGGATTCAAAAAGAAGCTTGATGTATGGGTGCCACACGACTTGACGCAAAAAAACATTTTTGCCCGTATGGATGCATGCGAATCGCATCTGAATCGCAACAAAATCGACCCGTTTTTGAAGCGGATGGTGACTGGCGATGAAAAGTGGGTCACTTACGACAACGTGAAGCGCAAACGGTCGTGGTCGAAAAGCGGTGAAGCTGCCCAGACGGTGGCCAAGCCTATATTGACGGCCAGTAAGGTTCTTCTGTGTGTTTGGTGGGATTGGCAGGGAATCATTCACTATGAGCTACTCCCCTATGGCCAATTCGGACCTGTACTGCCAACAACTGGACCGCTTGAATGCAGCAGTCATGCAGAAGATGCCATCTTTGATCAACAGAGGCCGAATTGTCTTCCATCAGGACAACGCCAGGCCACACACATCTTTGGTGACGCGCCAGAAGCTCCGGGAGCTCGGATGGGAGGTTCTTTTGCATCCACCGTATAGTCCGGATCTCGCACCAAGTGGTTACCACCTATTTCTGTCCATGGCGAACGAGCTTGGTAGTCGGAAGTTGGCCACAAGACAGTCCTGTGAAAATTGGCTCTCCGAGTTTTTTGCCAATAGGGAAGCGAGCTTCTATAAGAGGGGCATTATGAAGTTGGCATCTCGTTGGGAACTCGTCATCGAACAAAACGGCGCATATTTGACTTAAATCGCATTATTATAACCAATTTTATGAACAATTGAAAATTCAATAAAAATACCGCAAGACTTTTTTGACAACCTAATAATTTTTTGTTTTATTTTTTTTATATATATAACCTGGGGAATATCTAAAACCCAAAAAAAATTTAATATGTTGTTGCTATCAATGACAAACTCACTCTCCTAAATTATAAGTCTTCTAATCGCTATTGGAGTAGAGTTATGAGGGCGGAAAGATAAATCAAAAAACCCGTTTATCTTAAGAACCGCTTACCCGATTTGGAATGGTTGGATTACTAAATGTTGTAAGTGTCCACAGCACAATTCAAACAAGTAAGACCGTTGCAGTCGAGTAGCCCGACTTCAATATACCCTGTACAATTGACAATGAGAGAGTGACCATCCGAAAAGTATGCAACATTTTTTTTAGGGTGGGTGGGGTGGTGGCGGGGGTGCTTGGTTCGCTTTTTTGCTCATAACTTCTGAACCGTTTATCCGATTTTTATCATTTCTTCGGCAAATCGATTTATTTTGCTAATTACTAACTATCTCTAGAAATCAAACAAATCGTCTATCTTCAAAACTGTGGGAGATATAACGTTTTTTCCAAATTACGGGGGCGGGAGGGGGCGTGGTCAAAATTTGAAACAAACTTGATCTGCGTACAGATAAAAAAAACATTTGTCCCATACATGTCAAACCTCTATCTCTTACCATCTCTGAGATCGACGCGTTCATACAGACAGACGGACAGACGGACAGACGGATGGACGGACGGACGGACAGACGGACATGGCTAAATCGACTCGGCTATTGATGCTGATCAAGAATATATATACTTTATAGGGTCGGAGATGTTTCCTTCTCCCTGTTACATACATTTGCACAACTTCTTTATCCCCTTTTACCCATTTTTAATGGGTACAGGGTATAAAAATAATTTTTCCACATTTTTATTGCCAACTCTTTGGCCCAAAAAAAATTATTGAAAATTTCAAATAATTCTTTTACGGTGACAGCCTTTTGCGACACCGACAGTTTTTTGCTGGGTTTTTCATCAAGAGGTCCCTAACAACATATAATTTTTGCAAACACTTCCCAAGAGTACCACACGGTGAAAAATAATTAAACGTTAAATTAGTACTTTTCATTAATATTTTATACATATTAGGCACACTGTAAATCAACTCAAAAGGGGAAAAAGGGGAAATTTTCTGTCAATTCTGTGTGAGTTGTTACAGTGCGCTCAATATTATAAAATATATTTGTAAAACTATTCACATATTTTATTGGTATTCACTATGAAGATGATTCCCGATGACACTGCAAAAAAATTGCATTGTTAGGGACATCTTATGGAAACAACCAGCAAAAAACAATAATAGTTGAAATCGATGTACACCTTGAAAAAATTATTTGAAAATTTTAATAATATTTTGTTGTGCCTAAGAAATGGTAATAAAAATGTGCAAAAATAACTTTCTGAATTCTATGATTGACACTTATAACATATATTAAACCCATTCAAATCGGTTAAGCGGTTCTGAAGATAAACGAGTTTTGTGATTTATCCTTCCGCCCTCATAACTCCACTCCAATAGCGATTAGAAGACTAAAATTTCAGGAGAGCGAGTTTCTCATTGATGGCAACAACATATTAAATTTTGGTGCTGATCGGAGTGGGGGCAGTTTTTGTATGCTTATTCTGCTATGCCCTTAATTTTTAAGGGCCACGTTGGGAAAAACCAGTTTTTTCTACTCGATCTGAAAAAATTCTGTTCAGAATCTAGTTTGGGTGATTAAATAAAAAAAAGGACTTCCAATTTGATAAATATGATTTTCGGGGCAATTCGTTAACACTCACGAGGCTTTGATGTGAAACATGATGCCAAGTTTAAGAGCTATTAAGGGGCTATTACACTTTTTGGCCACTGTCAATTAACTGATTTGTTACTTTCAAGTCACTGCCCAGCCACTGTCTAGTCACTGTTTATTTACTGTCAAGTCGCTGTTTAGTCACTGCCAAGTCATCGTTAGGTCACTTTCAAGTAGGGTTGTCGGAATATCGATATCGAATAACTTTTGACGATATTTTTATGAATACTTTTTTTTGGTTTTTGGACCAAAATGAAGGTTTCCTAAGGGCATTCTCTTGGATATTAGTAATGTCAGTAATACTAGTAATATCCAAGAGAATACCTTCAGAAAATCTCCCTTTTTGTGCCCGAATCTTATAAAAATGCAACCCAAAAATATATTCAACAAGTATTCGATATCGATATTTCGACATCCCTACTTTCAAGTCACTGTCAAGACACGACTTGTCACTGTTTAGTCACTGTCAAGTCACTGTTGAGTCAATCCAACATTTTCGGGGGTGCCACAAAAACCTCTTCCAACCAAATTCCAACCGAATTGCAATTCTTAGGTGCCACAGAATTTTCTTTTGGTTGGTTTCAAACCTCTAATGTTTTGTTAGGAGATTTTGCAAAGCTCTTTTCTCACTAGCGCCTTTTGTCGTGACAAATAGCAGATTAAGGGATGGAAACTAACACCTGATGTTTGGCGCCCACAAATTTTTAAATTTTGCATTGCATTGGTGGAGAACGCGACTTAAAATTTAATTATTATTTAAAAGTGCATCATAAAACATATAACACAGTTAAAAAATTGCAGTTTATCATTAAATTAACCCACATCTTAAATAAGGAAAATTTTTCAGACCTGTTTTTATAGATGAAACATCAATTGGAACATCTGCTGCTTCAACTAGATTTTCTAATTAGAAAATGAAATCTCCAGAAGTTCTGTAGAGAGATTTACAAACCAACCGTCGGCAAAATCTCTAGAGATTTCTGGGGCACCCCCGTTTATAAAATTTTTGATCACATTCGACTCATTTTCGAATCCGCTGTCTGGTTAAAATAGTAATATTTGCGACGGGAAAAAATGGTACCCTAGCACTGATTAATGTTGACTCAGTTTTTAGTCATATTTCCAATCATTTGCGAGTCTTTTTTGTCATATCTTAACAAATCACATTTTTTAGTCTTTTAGCCCAGTTCCACTGCCACATATATGTACATCAACAACTTTTGGTGTTTCCACTTCTAAAAATTCCATCAATTTAAAGTTAATATTTAATATTACGGTGATGATAGTGGTGAAATCATCGACATATCGATCGAAATTGAGTACTTTTTGTTAACATTGAGTACCTTAAGTAGAGTTTGTCAGAAGTACTCAGTTTGTTCGGAACTAATGCCCACATCATAAACTAATGTACATCCTTAACATTAACATCTCATTAACTTAACATTAACTTTACACTTTTTTTTATGGGAGAATTGTGTCACAGCACTTCACATCCACAATTGATGTACATATATGTGGCAGTGGAACTGGGCTATTACTGAGATCGCACATGAAATTAATCTCTTTTTAAACATCGAAAAGACTCATCAAGGTGATTATTGATAAAAATTATTTATGATACATGCCACCGTTTTGCTATAACTAATCAGTTTTCTGACTATTTTAAATCAAAATAGTAGGTACCCGTCAAAGACGTGCAACTTACTTTACAATTGCCATCTATCAAATTTTTGTTATAATTTAAACTCAACCCTTTTGATCTTAAGATCAAACCTAGTGAACTATCTGTATATTTATCTGCGTTTGTGACAAGCTAATCTCATCATATAATAAAATTTTGCAAATTTTCGCCATTTTTTGAACCAACTATTGCCAACCATTAAATCTTCACAATAATTTAATCTCACTATGAAACTTTGCAAATTTTCCAGATTTTCTTTGGACTGATTGACTATAATTTTCCATTTACCCATCGCCAATTGACCCAAATTTCGCGGTCTTTGGACCGTTTAAATAAAAGTTATTCGGGACCAAGACAACTCCATCAAGTCAGAGATCATTAAAATTGGTACATGGATTTGAAGTTTTCGCTCCTCTTCAAATATTGTATGTTTACAGAAATAATGTAACTTTTTGCTGAACATTTGTGGAGTCTATGTAAATAGGCTCAGAGCCTTATTTAGCTTTGAGCAGCGAACGGCTTATTAGTGCCAATCGAAGTGCTGAAGTTAAATTAAAAACGAGAAGGCTAAGCTACACCCTATGAACTATTGAGTTGAGCATGATTGATCTAGTTGCTTGTTGAGCTGATCTGAGCTGAATCATTTCAAACCGATCATATAGATCATGGTTTATGTCCCGAGCTATAATTCAATCAATCAAAAAATTTGTGAGCTTTGAGTAGAAGTTCATGTAAAATGTAAAGTTTTCTATACAGCTCCTCCAACGGGGCCAAGCCAAGCTTCTCTCAATCTCTTGGCGTGTGTGCTTTTAAATTTTTCGCACAAGAGAAAGGGACCTTCAGTTTAACCGCCGCATCCAAACGGCAAAGTTTCAGAAATTGCTTTTTCATGGTTAGATAACTTTACAGCTGGCGCCAATAGCTGGTGAAGGTGACCATATGTGTAAAAGCTGTTTTTCTAAAGAAAGAAAAAAACTTGTATTATTAGATGTTGCAAAAGAGAGCAGTGTGAGCTCGTATACTGTCGGTGTATCGACTTCGCTGCTATAGAGAGCTCTTGTATACACAGAATATAAAAACCTGCCGGACTCTGATTTAAAGACGAGTAACGGCCGCACCAGTGAATGTCAGTCCGAATTTTGAGAGGGAATTTTTGAAGTGGACCCACGACTTGACATGTGTTTGCTGGCTGTATGTTCGTTTCGCGACGACTGGGTTTGTGTGTTGCTATTGCTATAGTTGATGCCTGAACGCTGCAGCGTGCTGATCTAAATCTTCGAATTGTGAGTGCTCACACAGATCTTGCAAAATCTGAAAGTTTTAACGCTCACCATAAAAACCAACTTTAACAGGAATTTGTATTTCAGGTATAGCTGACCAGAAAGCATTTTTTGGCAGAAAAATGTAAGAATTTCCCCAAAAAAGGTTCAATAATCAATTTAATTAGGAAATTTGTAGAACAAAAACTCGTACTTTAATCAGACTAAACGGCGTCTAGCCTGGTCGCATACATCAGCAGCATCCTGTTCCTGTACTCGATATCAAGCACTCTCGATGGACCAGCAGCTGGAAGGACTCTTCACAGTTTATAGCTCCAAGTGGCAGTTGGCAAGTGCAAGTGGAAAATATTCTGGAGCGCACTCTACTTCAGCTGATTACGCTGTGTTTTCCATGCAAGCACTCTGACACTCTCTCACTTCGACCCCACCCCTCCTCCGGATATTGGCCAGACATATGGGCAAATACTTGAGAATGCCAGTTATGAGGCAATTTGATTAAATATCTAATTAAAGTGCAGCCCGAGGTATTTTAATCTTGCGAATTTTTAATTTGATTAAATTCCAGCGTCCAATTAAGCGCGACAACTTACAGAAGCCATTCGAAGGACATGCCAGGGACTAATTAAGATTTTGTCAATTACTTATGGTCAAGTGCCACGCCCATGGAGTGGTCTGACACAGCAAACTGCACACAGTGTGTAAGTAGCCTCCCACGCCTCGTGTTTGCAATCATTAAAATTAATTTATTGGTTTCATTAACTCGACGGGCCAAGTCTTTAGCGGAGTCTACAAGAACATTAGGCCAATCCCCCAACTAAAAGTAAAGCTGCAATTTTTTCCTCCCCTCGGTTCGAAGCCAAATGACAAAATGTCCACACATTTTGTTTCATTTTGTGTGGCTGCCATGCCAAAATCCGTTGAAAGCATAAGCCAGAGAACAGAAAAAAACAAAAAAAAAAAAAGGGAAGCGGTCAAAGCCGTTGCGCTTGGCCGACCAACAATGAAAATATAATGTCGTCGGTGGTCCACAAAGGAGAACTTGGTGCTAAATGAAAATGGACTAGAAATAATCTTCATTAAGGCTTAAGCAACAAGTACATACACACAGAGTACATATGTGCCGTCCGTAGATGGTTTAAAGTACATCAAGCTCGTCTTTGTCTGAAAAGTTTTCAATGATACAAAAGAAAATATGGAAAAACTTGAACAATCCACTTGAATTGCACAGCACAGACAATATTAAATTTCATGCCTAATTTGAATTATTTGCAGAAAGCTTCAGCATTGTCTCAGAACAAAGAAGCGTAAAACTTGCACAGAGCGAAAGGTCCGATTTCCATGCTAAAATAAGCACTGCTGCTCAAATGAAGTGGGTCAGTATTTGTTCCTTAAAACCAAATAGTCCAAACGAAAAATAATAGTTTGGTCAAAATGGTCTCGAATGTCACCATTCAGCACAACAACTTGATCCCTGATCAATAATTTAATTATGTGAAATTTACTTTTAAATTCAATTTTATTTGAGGTTTCTTACGCGTCCTAATCTTTTACGAAGGCTTTGATTCTCGTTTTTAGTTTTGGTAGAGTCTTTAAGGCAGGGATGCAAAACGGCTCTGAAGTAAACCGAACCAAACCGTAACAGAACCCCTTTTTTCAGCTGATAAGCCCCACCACAAAACGAACCTGAGTACTTTCGAAAGTGTTGAACCGAAAGGTAAGCCACAAAGAAAAACGATTCGGTTTCGTGAAATTCACTCACAAGTTTTACGACATAGAGCGCTTACATATAGACAATCAGATTAAATTCAATTTAATATTCAGTTTTTCGTAGAGAGCGAGAGAGAGAGAGAAAAAAAGACCGGTTGGCTGGTCAATACTGAGTTTTGTTTGACCAAACACCTAAAGATCGACCAAAAACTCTAGTTCAACCGCTCGATGAGTTTGCCGGTATGAGCTGAATATATTCAACGCTGACTTTTGTTGGTTTATTAAATCTGAGCAAATATGTTTGTGTATATCAATCAAGAAAAAAACAGTTCACTGGTCGATACCGGAATTTCAAAAGCTAAACATAATTGAAATCATAAACGAGGTGCTCAGACATACTGGCAAGTTCTCCGATTTTAGAATGCCAATTATCTGGTACTCTGTACAGACTGAAGAAACTAATATCTTTCAGATCGAAGTTCAGAGTAATATTCCAAATGCATATTCAAAAATTGTTAAAAATATCAAATTGAAATTTCAAATCTCTCAAAAGATGTAGCTTTTGGACTTGGAACTTTGAGCTTTAGCTTAAGCTTATTTACACCAAAAAGTTGAAGACATGGTAGCTTGTACCATTTTTACTTTCATTGTTTTTTGAGGTTCCCAACCGATTTAAACATTGATTGTATTGCAGGGCAGGTGAAGCGATGTGTTCTCCAGCGATAAGCCTACTAAAGATTCATTCAGGAGAATGATGAAACGGTACCGTATAGGTAACCAGCTCATTTTTGGTGTACAATAATGCATACGTTGATTTTAGTTGTAAACAAACACAACTTTTTCTGACCTAGAGCCAGCTAAACTCATTAATTAGAAACTTTAAATATATATATTTATATCTCGACAGAAAATTTCTTTCGTCACAGTATTTCATATAATTAGAAACACCTTGGCTTTGCTTTGATGCTCATGTGCTATACTGTGACGCAAAGTCTGCGTACTAGGCTGTACTTGTTACTTTTTACACTTTAATCGTTTTTCATAGATAAGTTTTATACGTTTTTTCATTGAAATAAATTTTCGCCGATGTGCCCTCTACAAGGGAGAAAACAAATCGACCGAATTGATCCTTAGCGATGCCGAACTGCTGTAGTCTTTAAGCAAAATTTGCTAACCATTTTCAATCATGTGATCTTTTACACCCCCTGGGATTGCCCACCGACCTCTTAATATGTCTGTCTGTCAGACTGTATTCCTGTGGTATCTTAAGAGTTTGTAAGAAGCTTTTATACCTCCCGGGACTGCCCACCGACCTCTTAATATATTTATCTCTCAGACTGTATTCCTGTGCTATCTTAAGCGTTTGTAAGAAGCTCGATTGGCTTAAAGGCAGGGGTTGCTAGATAGCTTGTGCCTTCAAGAGGTAGATTAGATTATTTATCAATTTGCCAAAGAAATGATAACGATCGGAAAAACTGTACTCAAGTTTTGACCATCTATTGGTTTATGAAAACAAGTAGTGGCGCCATCTATGATGAACGATACTCAAAATAAGGGAGTGCGCTGGAGCAGTGCAACATCAGCGCTGCTTTCAGCTGCTACTGAGTATATTATAGTCGGGCTGACCGACTTTCTTTTCAGTTAATATTTATAAACTTCCCTGCCTTTTCAAATCGATAATTTTTTCATTCTGTTACTTGGTAACACTGTTAGTGAGGTTCCAAATTAAATTTAATGAACAAAGAAGTTGCAGAAACGTCAAGAATGCTGCTGATAGGGTATCAGTCTCTGTCTTCGAAGAATGTTTACAAGTGGTATAACGAGTTCGAGGTCGGCCACTTAAGTGTTGAGAAAAATGTGGTGTCTAATCGGCCAATGACATCGACCGATAAACATGACGCCAAGCAATTCAAAGAAATGTGAATTTAATGGTGAATGGAAATTGACGATGGACTTTAACAGACATGACTAATAGTTTGGGAATTTCTTTTGAATCGGTGCAGCCAATTTTGAGGTATTAATTGTGCTTGAGAAGAGCCCAATCTCGAATGGTTCCAAAATACTAAATTTTTTATACTTTGTAACAAAGGTACATAAGCCCTTAAAAGTATTCTTGATCAGCATCAACAGCCTAGTTCGTCTGTCAGTCTGTGAGAAGTATACCTCTTATATCTGCAGACAGATCAAGTTTATTTTCAATTTTTGACACGTCATATCTTCCACAGTTTTGAAGACAGAGAAGACAGGTTCGTACCTTCTAGAGATAATTAGTAATAGGCTAGATTTTCCATAGATATAATAAAGATCGGATGAACGATAATCAAGTATATACTCATACTCAGTAGTGGCGCCATCTATTTGTCAGTTTGGCAATGGTCACGGTAGTATACCATCTGTTGGTCGAACTATAACCAAAACAAAGCTTTTGTACACTTGTTTTAAAAAACACCGTCATGTTAGCGCCTGCAGAACAATGTATTTTGACTATTAGCACGTAATGAAATGATAAGACTTGGATCTACACAAAACAATTGATCAATTTCAAGAGAAGCGTTCAAAAGTACACTCTGAAAAAAACTAGAAAGAATAACTTGAGAATGAAGGCTCTTAAAAAAAATTTATTCGTTCTTGAATTTTCTAAAATTTTTCGCTATTTAAATAGAGCTAAACTCCTTTTCAATTTGGTTCTTAAATGCAAGGGGAGTCAGGGAAAGCAAACTTTGAGAGAATAGCATTGGACGCGCTCAGAGAGTGAGAGAGCGCAGGCTGAAAATCCTGTTTTGTAGAAAATTTCCAGTGTGCAGAAGTAATCGATTAAAGGATTGTAAAAAAAAACCATTAAATTAAAAGTGAATAGTCGAGTGGGCTTATGTGTCCGTCGACAGTGTGTGTTTCAGTCTTCGACGTACCGAGTTCAATGGGACTTGGATACAGTAAGTAAAAAATATAAAACTGTTATTGATGGGTGAGTAAGAATATTATTTTTTGTAATTTCTAACGTGTTTGACATGAGAAGAGAAGGTGGACCATACGTCTGTATCAACAAACTCACCGTTCTAACACCAGTAGACTTTGCTATCGACTGCAGTTTGGCCATTGCCGTTCTATAACGGAGTAGTTATGATTTGTTGGTAGTCTTAAAACAAGAATCTGTGCAAATTCGTTTTTAACGCTTTGCTTGACAGATGAAAGATGTTAAATGTTGCCCATTGAATGTACTCAAAATGATTAGCCTACTTGTGTGTGTGTTTTCTAGAAGAAGGAAACAAACTGCATGTCTAATGGTTACCTATGCAAATATAAATTCAGCGTTGTTGATCATTCAAAAGTATTGCTCTGAGCGATGACTCATTGCGAGAATGTGCTTCATGCAACTGTCAGGACTGTCTATAACTAAGCAATGCACCACCCGCCATCTGTCCCACCCGTTTGATGCATTGCACTTTGGCGTGTTGCTGACGCCACGAGTCCTGCCGCAGTGCATTTGGCAAATAAGAAAAATTGCATAAATTTCATTAAACTCGAAATGTCAGGCAAGTGTCGTGCATCCTCGGGACTCCATCCGCCGCCGCCACCGCCGCCGCCCCTGTCTGGCATACAGCCTGGTCATATTAAAAATGGTGCACCGAAATCCCCAAAGTAATTTATTAAGATGCTTCATGAGCTTTTTTTTTACGCGCCGTTGACTTCACGCCATTAAAATCCATGGCACAACCTACATAGCGAACACATTGTACATGCAAAAGCAGCATAAATTTCCAGCGCAACAGCGAGGTGACATTCTGCTGCTCGGCTGCCTCATTGGAGTCGCGCATTGTTTAGAGTTGGCATTCGCCCCTCCGCCACTCCTTGAGAGCTCGACTAATGCAACAGCTGCCAGTGGTTCGAGCATTCATCGTTAGCTTCTTGACATTTATATGAGATTCTGGTCTGGCCTTAGCCATTGGGCTTTGATTGCAATTCGCAGTTTTTGTGGCCAAGGCATTGTCATAAATTATTTTGCATTGCTTTTGTGTGTGTGTGTGTGTGTGTGTGTGTAGACTCCAAAATCGTAAATCAACTCGCCTTGGCTTGGGCTTTGGCTTTGGCTCACCCCTCTGCGTATGTGTGATATTTCATAAGCGTGTCCTGAATTCTAATTACCTTTGGCAAAAGGCATAAATTTCATTTTTAAATTGCTTTTCAAACTCTTAGCACACACACACACACAGTCGGCCATGCACAGCATCAAATAATAATAACAATCATGTTAAAAATTAGCAGATAATGTAAATAATTAAATTCGCCCAAATATTAAACGCATTGCCATGCAAATTTAATGCAAAGCCTGATAATAATGGGCCTTGCCTCTATTCATTTTTATTATTGAATAATTTAAACGTTTCCTTTGTCATGCGCCGTGCACTTGACTCCCCTTTTATTTTATTTGCCACGTAAATGCCATAATCCACGTTATGCAGTTTAGCGTATCAATTACCGCGCTTTTGCCAGCCGCTGCAGCAAAAACTCGTGCGTAAATAAAATATATTGCGCAGTTTTCCTGTTTATGAGTGAGCAGTGAAATGAATTTTGCAATTTTTATGCGAAAATATTCATATTTAAATTTGAACATATTGCACGGGCGCGGCGCCTGGGAGCATAAAAAATGCAAAGCTGCCAAAACAAAAATTGATTTGAATATGCCAAGCGGTAAGCATCAGTGGAGCGGTGAATAATTTTAAAACTGGCCAGGACCACCGTTGACCAATGACGACATGAAAAATTTATTCAACGCCTTGCCACCCCAACAATTGTGCGAGCCTCGATTCTACCTCAAATACAACTAGAAAATGTTAAATAAATCTTCCCGATGTTGTTGATAGCACCGCTCACTATTCTCTCTCTGACTAAGGAAGCCCATACATATTCATATAAATTACTGTTTTTACGAATCTTTACAAATTCAACAATTTTTCTAAGAGTTGAAGTTTTGTGTCAGCAAATCAACTGTTAAACCATGGACATTCTCCGTGTTCACCAGCGCAAATCAATGACAAACGAGAAGGCCAAGGTAACTTCGTCTGTGCCGAAGTTTTAAAACCCTTTCAATTGTTTTAATATATCAGAGTTTAAGAATTCCAGCATTAGAACAAAAAATTTGTCTAAATAAAACCCACTTTCCTATACTAATACTGATAGTTCCTATGGAAGCTATAAGATATAGTCATCCGATCCGGACGGTTTCGACATTTTAGCAGTGTGCAGTAAAAAGAAGACTCTGTGCAAAGTTTCAGCTCGATAGCTTTAAAACTGAGAGACTAGTTTGCGTAGAAACAGACAGACGGACAGACAGACAGACGGACGTACAAAGCCAAATCGACGCAGCTCGTCGTCCTGATCAAGAATATATATAGTTTATAGGGTGGGATATGAATATTTCTATGCGTTGCAAACTTCTGGGCAAAATTATAATACCCTTTGCATCCTTGCATACCCTTATACCCTTATAAAAAAGGCTGTGAATGTCGTCAACACTCACGAAACTGTGATGCTAAGTTTAACAGCTTAATTTAAAAACGAAAGCATAAGTTAAAGTCGGCTCTAACCGACTTCGATATACCCGTTACTCATATAAAAACATGTTTAACAGTGTTCCCGCGTTCCTTAGTGTGACCATCCAAAAAGTATGCAACATTTTTTTTAGGGTAGTAGCGGAGAGGGCTTGGTTCACTTTTTTGCTTATAACTTGAGAACCGTTCATCCGATCTTTATCATTGATTCATTTTGCTAATTACTAACTATCTCTAGATGGTACGAATCCTTAAAACTGTAGGAGATATAACGTTTTTTCCAAATTGCAGGGGCGGGAGGGGGCGTGGCCAAAATTTGAAAGATAAAAGAAGCATTTGTCCCATACATGTCAAACCTCTATCTCTTACCATCTCTGAGATCTAGGTGTTCATACATACGGACGGACGGACGGACGGACGGACAGACGGACAAGGCTGTGGGATTGGGAATATAAGGACTAGTAGAGGTGCCCTTCTGGCTTAAGCAACGACGTCAATTATTGCATCAGCCAAAGTTAGTCTGCAGTACTCTCTCTCTCTCTCTCTCTTGTTGTGTCTCTCTCAGTTGATCGATGCTTTGAATGAAGTCGTGAGCAGTTGAGTTAGTCGTCATAGAGTCGTTGGCCTGCCGTCATAGAGTTGACATCGAGTTGTTTAGAAGCAAGGAGAAGTGTCCAAGTTTTGCCAAGAAGTCGGTCTTATTTAAGTTTGAAGTTAATCGTTTATCTTTAATTCATATTCAATCGTTTTAATTCATTTAATATAATCAATCTTGTGAACTTTACCCAAAATAAACTATAATTTGTGAAACCTACAAATTTTATGGGGGCTCGACCGGGATGAGTTCCAGGAAAAGTGAATTAATCTGTATGCGTTAACATACAAAAACGATTTGGATTGCAATCGAGCTAAAAGTTAAATGAACAAATTGTGAAATTAAGCCAAATTTTCATAACGACGCAGAAAATTTTTTCCCAACGAGCAAAAGAGGCGCAAAAATGTGTGTGTATGCGTGAGTGCAACGAGGAGACGCAGAAATATAAGAAACGAAAACACAAGAAACTGTACGAGAATGTGTGTATAACAGAAGTGCAAAACGACGGGCAACACAAAAACTGTACGAGAATGTGTGTATAACAGAAGAGCACAACGACGGGCAACAAAAAACGAAACGACGACATGAGAAAGAAGAGTGCAGACAGACATTGGCGAGTAGGTTTCATGCACAGAGAAACCAAAAAATCTGCACAGTGACGACAGAGAGAGCAGGCAAGGCTGGTGACGTAAGAGAAGAAGAGAACGAAGAGAAGTCAAACGTTTGCTGAATCGAGGATCAGTCAAACTTTGGCAGCGGCGAGTCGATTATTTTGCTGTGTGCTGATGTAAAGAGGGAGCGAGTGAGTCGAACTTGTATTTGCAAAGGTGGCAGGTGCAAGTAACGCTACGAGGGCGTAAAGACAAACTCAACAAACTGCGCAAAGAAGTGGCGTAACGAGTAGAACGAGGAAGCAGCAAAATAATTCGAAAATCAACGGTGGCTGAGAAGTGCTACCCATCAGGAGGCCTTGCAGAAGTGTGTGCAGAATCAACGACGAAGTGAAGTAGAAGCAGCGCTGCCCAGAAGAAGTGCTGCCTCAGTTCAAGACGAATTATCGAAGGCAGTGTGAGCAACAGGGGTATTCAATACAAAATTTTATTCTTTTGATAAATTTAAAAATATTTCGAAGTTAATATTGATCAAATATCTCGTCAAAGCTATTTTCTCATTATTGGTAAGCTTAAATTTTTCTAAATTTTGTGTAAACGACATCTTGCAGCAAAACTATGGATACTAGATCCATTTTGGCAATGACGGTGGCGTCATTGAAGGCAAAACTTACTGAGCTTGGATTGAGTGTAGACGGTAGAAAGAGTGCATTGCAGGACAGACTTTTGGATTACTTTGAGTTGGCAGATATTGTTGAAGTTGACGCAGGAGATGATGCGGTGAGCGAGGGGAGATCAGACAGTTCTAATTATCATGAAGTTTCCAATACAACGGGTTCAAGATTTACATTAAGAGATGTGCAAGATAGTATTTCTTCATTTTCCGGCTCAGGCCAGCAAGACGTTAATCACTGGCTGAACGAATTTGAAGACGTTGCTATAACAGTGGGCTGGGATGATCTTCAAAAATATATTTATGCTAAACAACTTTTGAGTGGAGCAGCTAAGCTTTTCATTAGGAGTTTATCAGGTGTTCGAGGATGGGCCAAGCTAAAGCATGAGTTGGAAAATGAGTTTGGAAAACAGTTGTGTTCAGCAGAAATTCACAAGATGATGAGGCTTAGGCAGAAACAACCAAATGAAACTTTTATGGAATATTTGTATACCCTAATGGAACTAGGAAAACCCATAAAATTAGATGAAGAGAGTTTGGTTTCATATTTTATCGAAGGAATTTCTGATAGCAGAGGAAATAAAGCGGGTCTGTATCGAGCAAAAACCATAAAGGAACTGAAAGTTGAAATCGAGATTTATGAGAAAGTTAGAGGAAGAGGACTTACTAAAGAAGAAAAGAAGTCAAATCAGTTTCAGCGTAAAGATGATGTGCGCAATAAGACTCAGAGTAGTGGTTGTAAGACATGTTTTAAATGTGGTAAAGAAGGCCACTTTGCTAGAGAGTGCAGCGATGAAATAGTTTGCTATTCATGCAATAAGAAAGGCCACATTTCAAAAGAATGTAAAGACAGAAAGCCTTTGGTCGCTGTAAAGAAGGAACCAACTAATGTCCTTGAAAATAAATCTCCCAAAGAGGGGCTGATTTATAAAATTTGTACTGCCCAGGATATTTCGTTCACTGCGATGATTGACACTGGGAGTGATTTATGTTTAATGAGGGAGGACATATTTCAGAGATTTGATGGATTGTGCTTAAAAAACGAAGTAAAACACCTTAAAGGCATTGGGAAAGGTGAATTATCCACTATTGGATGCTTTGAGCTAGAGATTTGTGTGGATAATGTGAGTTTTATTTTAACTTTTCATGTCGTTAAACAGGAGGAGTTTGAATATACTGCAATTGTTGGTAACACAGTACTGAAGCATGTTAACATGTTGTTTAGTGAGAAAGGAGCAAAGTTCATTCCAAAGAAAAACGAGAAAAATTTTCAGGAGAAGATCAAAAGCATGTGTATTAAGGAAATAGTCGAGGATCAGCCAGTAAGAGATGAAAAGAGTGAAAATAAAGAGATAGAGATAAAGAAAAGCAAGTCACAAAAGTATCCGGCTGAACGAATGATACCGTTTGGAGAGAATGTTCCAGTAACTGAGAATCCTAGACAGACATTATTGGACAACAAGCGCATTTTCGAAAATGAGACTAGAGAACGGATTAAGGAAGGGATCGGTGTCGCAATAATTTCCGAGTTCAAGTCATCAAAAGCGTTAGTGTCAAAGAAAATTGTGGATCCGAGAAAATTTTTTCAGATGTCGAAACCGAAGATAAGTTAAGGAGAATGGTACAGGAACACGAAAAGGTACGTGTAGAGAAAGGAAACAGATTTAAAGAAAAGAGAAACAATGAAAATTTTGATAAGAAAGACGAAGTTGAATTTATCAAAGAAATTCAGTATAGAAAGGGCATGAGAGGAAAATCTAAATTTTGTGGACCATTTAAGGTAACAACTAAGATGAGGCATGGCATTTTCATGAAGGAAAAAGCAGGGAATCGAGAAAATGAGTTCATTCGAGGGCGAATGAAGATTCAGGATGGCCGAATGTGGGATTGGGAATATAAGGACTAGTAGAGGTGCCCTTCTGGCTTAAGCAACGACGTCAATTATTGCATCAGCCAAAGTTAGCCTGCAGTACTCTCTCTCTCTCTCTCTTGTTGTGTCTCTCTCAGTTGATCGATGCTTTGAATGAAGTCGTGAGCAGTTGTGAGTTAGTCGTCATAGAGTCGTTGGCCTGCCGTCATAGAGTTGACATCGAGTTGTTTAGAAGCAAGGAGAAGTGTCCAAGTTTTGCCAAGAAGTCGGTCTTATTTAAGTTTGAAGTTAATCGTTTATCTTTAATTCATATTCAATCGTTTTAATTCATTTAATATAATCAATCTTGTGAACTTTACCCAAAATAAACTATAATTTGTGAAACCTACAAGAAAATGACCAAAAAGTTAAATGCAAATAGAGAGTTAACCTTTTTTTTGCAATGTTTACGGTTTGCATGTTGGAACTACCGGTCGAGATAACAAAAGGAGTCGCTTAAAATACCGTATCGTAATTACTTCCCCTGCCTCCAACGCACCTGGTTAGGCTCTTGAGACTGGCAATTCCACAGCTGTTATGTTTAAATTGCCGTAGAATTTTGCAAAAGTGAGTTTCAGAAGAGTTTTTTATTTGACAGTCCAATGATTAAAAGGGTACCACAAGTGACCCAGAGAACGTTCGAAAAATGTGTACGACATCTGCTATATTTCTGGCAAGTTTTCGTAGCCTAGCCAAGCAATAATTTAAGATCTTTAATTATGTTTTCTACAGCTTAGTTCAAAGATGTTGCTTATCAAAAGTTTTCACAATGTCTCTGAAAATTCACTTTCGCAACTCGCACCTTAACGTCTTCTATGAAAATTTGGGAGGTCCCATGGCAACTGGGGCTTTATTGATTATTGTCATGGTCTTATACGAGAGTCTCAAAGATACCCATAAAGCCGCAGAAAGTGGTGGTCTATATTTTGAAAGTGTTAAAAATTAAATTTGATTAATTTTGCAAAAAAAAGGTTTTTCCTGGAATTTTTCTATGCCTGAGCTTATTGAAACCACTCACTTTAAGCCAGAAAAAACAGTCGCATCGGTATCTGAAGAAAACTAAATTTTTGTCTATTTTCACAAAAAAAAATTAAGAAGATCTTAAGAAGATCAGGTCGCTAAAACCAACACATAAAAAAATTCATGAAAAATCCACATTATTTCCGATTTCTGTGTTTGAGGTCTCATTTTAAGGTAAATTGAAGAGTTTTTACTATCCATTAAAAAAAATCATATTAATTTCGATAAATTTTGAAATTTAGCAAAAAAAAAATTATTTTTTTCTTTATGTGAGTCCATATAATTAAAAGCACACACCCCAGCTCATTTTTGTCCGAGAACCAAACGTTGCGGCAAGTTTTTGCTTTTTAAGTATGTTTAGAGCTTTAAAATCAGTTAAAGAACAAAATAGTTATGGGAGTTTAAATGGAGGCAACTTTTGAAAAAATCGAAAAAAACGCGTAGATAGAATTTTTTATATGGCGATTTTCGTGATCAGCGGGCCAATTTACTTTAGAAAAAGTTGGTTTGGCGCTTTGGGAAAAAATGCTGTCGAGCAGTGATATACTTACGCAAAGAAAAGGAAAATAATGGACAAAAAAATTATGTTTTTATAAATAGAAGTTAGTCAGTATTTTATTTTTAATTTCCTGTTAGTTAGTAAGTATGATGAACAAGAAAAGTAAAAGTGAAATGAAATACATTTTATGTTTTTATGGGAATAATTCAAATATGATTGGTTAAGTCCTTATAGTTTGGGGTGGGTATGTTTGATAATGGTGAGTAATCGAGCAAGAATGCTGCCGCAGAGATCTTCATAGACATTTAGACGGACGCAGAAATAGCTAAGGAAATCATTTCTAATAGGAACTAGGGCGAAAAACGGTCCATGGATTTACTTTTAAGTAATAGCGGGAGGGACCAGCCAGGCTGCTTCACCATCTGTCGGGAAGACTAGGGTGCAAGGGAACGCATGGGTATATATTTAAATGTGCACGAATGGGATATTAGTACGAATGAGTAAAATGTGTGACTGAGTAAAAGTGTGAATGTGTGGTGTGTGAGGGTCGGACTGACTGCAGCCATGACTAATCTTTAAAGACGGGCTTCTTCTTGCTTCTCCTATCTTTTGGACGGATGAATGGCACGATTCACAAAAATATAATATATTGAGCATGTGTCTGGATGATATTAGCCCCTCAAGGAAAGAACCCCACCAAAAACGGCGAGCTTCAAATGGGCTACCACCGTGCCAAAGAGAGGCGTGCTAATCTTACAGGCCGGAAGGGACATATCAAACATAGAGGTAAGGCGAGAATGGCTTTACAGAGCTTGCGAATACAAGAAAAAGGAGTGCAAGCACTTGACTTTAAAGACGAACTGCATTTACGAAAAGGCAATCACAAGGGAAACATTTAAACAGCATAACAATTCTAACAAATACAAAAACAACTAACAGAAACAAACAAACGTGCAATATAGCAAAACAATGACTTCTACTAAAAAAAACTATTTTAAAAACAAGTGAGAAAGTCGGTCAAGCCCGACTATATTTATACTCTGTACCTAGAGTAGGAGATAAATGCAGAGCTGCTGCTGCGCTCATCTCAAAGTTTCTCCCTCCCCCTCTCTCTCTCTCTTCTCTCTCCTCTAAAATTGTGCGTTGGTTGTGCGGCTGTCTGTCCGTCTGTCTGTCCGTCCGTATGAACAAACAGATCTCAGAGATGGTAAGAGATGGAGGTTTGACATGTATGGGACAAATGCTTCTTATACTTGCAGGCAGATCAAGTTTATTTTCAATTTTTGCCACGCCCCCTCCCGCCCCCACAATTTTGTAAAAAACGTCATATCTCCCACAGTTTTGTAGATAGATGATTTGTACCTTCTAGAGATAGTTAGTCATTAGGAATATGTATCGATTTGCCAAAGAAATGATAAAGATCGGACGAGCGGTTCTCAAGTTATGAGCAAATAAGTGAATCTGAATCACTCCCGGCCACCCCCGCCACCCACCACCCACCCTTTCACAACCAACGCCGCACAATCTTAGAGAGAGAGAGAGAGAGAGGAGAGAGGTACAGAGTATATTATAGTCGGGCTTGACCGACTTTCTCACTTGTTTAAACATACAGACTCCCTGAAGAAGGCAACATAATTGCGAATCGCGTAGGAGAAAACCTAAAGACGGCCAAGAACAGCCCCACTTTACATCACAACCTACATAATGGTTGCAAAATGTCCTTCATAAAATTCAGTTAATTCTCATATATTTTGTGCTGCAAATCAGCCCTAAAAATAGTTTAATCGAATGTTTCCCTAAGCATGCCCAAATGCGGTACATTTGCGCGTTGATTGGCGTGCGAACATGAAGTCCCACAAATATTTACCCCTGTTCGTTGGCCATGTCTGGTTTTAGTTAATAAATTACTAGAATGTCGCAGGCAACATTGCTTGGTTGTGGTTCTGCACTCGGTACAATAAAACAAGTAAAACAAGAGCCATGATAATATAATTTTGGGTGCATTTTTCAACTCATTTTGGTAGTGAGCGACAGCTGTAACAACACCAACAACACCGACAACAGCAGCAGCAAACTAAATACATGTTGGACAGGCGTTGAAATTAGCAAAAATGTTTGTAAAATATGCCAGCCCAGCCCTGTGTGCCCATGTAGGTACGTACAGGCGCATGGTAAATATTTTCTAAAAACCGCCTCACACACGGACGCCCACGCACGCAAACGAGCGCCATTGTTGAGGCCGTCTCTTTTGACATAGTAATAAATTTTCAGGTTTATTTATTATTCCGCCGCACGTCATTGATAATTAAAAATAAATCAATTTTTAATGGCGCCCTTTGCAAGCGCTGGGCCTATTGCAAAATATGGTTTTTCCGGGTGACTGGCCAGCTCGGTTGCCTGGTTGGCTTGACACAAAAGCAATTAGCGCACGTTTAGAGCTGAACTTTAATAAGTGGGACCGGTAATTTCACTATTATGGCTCTACATGCGTTTACGATTCATCACAAGTTAAATAAGGATCAGAGAAGCAAATGTGTAATGTGCCACAGAGATCGTTTGTCCAAATGGGCGGCACGTTGGCGCAATCATTGGGTCTTCGGGGAGGAGAGGGCGCTTGTTTGGCAGCAACAAATACTCCAACGCAAATATGCCACACATTCAGAGTGCGTGCTTGATTGCTACATAGACAAAAATTTGATGCGTTCAGCAGAATATTTGCCAATTGTCTCGGTCCCCACAGATGCGTGTAATGAACTCTGCCCTGATTGAAGGTCTCGTCCACGTCTGGAGTCTTAATTCGTTTATTTAAATGTTTGCTTTGGCACATGTCTGCACTTTTTATGGCCGCCACCCTGTATGTCTAATAACCGAGCCGCAGTCCCCGGGTTATTTATACGCACGCATAAATATCAACGGCAAAAGCCTGACCACAGTTAACTTGGTAGCCGCAGCAAATGGCATAAAAGTCAGCATGCTGAACAGCAGCTGGAAAAATATGGCCCAAGACGTGTGTGTGTGTGTGTGTGTGTGTGCGTGAGCAGTGACTTTTCATATCTGGCCGAGCTATAAAGTATAAATTACGGCAAATGTGTTATGCAGCGAACAGGGAACAACGGAATCAACCGCACAGCCGCCTCACGCACAACTAACTAACAACTATTAAGCCTCTGTCTCTGACTCTGAGTCAGCTTGGCTCTCCGGCTCTGGTTTCGACTTCATCTCTGGGTGAAATATGACCCCAAGACAGCGCCAGTAATCAACATGCGTGGCACTGTATACATTTTCAACATACGCTATGCCATTTTTCCGGTGATTAAGTGTTGATAAGTCCATAAATTAACTCGAACACACGCTTCCGTTGAATGGCAGACAATGCGAATCATGTGAATGTGCATTCATATTAAATACAAACACAAGGTGTGTCCCAAAGTAAACTGGACTCTTTAAAAATAGATTGATTTTAGGGCAAAATAAGTTTAATTCACGCCTTCCTCTCACGGGCACCTGCAATTTTCCCGAAAGCAAATTTGTTCGGAAAATTTATGTTTTTATACCCTTGGAGAGGGTATATTAAAATTGTCCAGATGTTTGTAACGCACAGAAGGAAACATCTCCGACCTGCTATCAGCTCCGTCAGTTTTAAAGCTATCGTAACCAAACTTTGCACGAAGTTTTTTGGAACAAATACGCTGCACATTTGTCGGAACCGGCCGGATCGGATGACTAAAGCATATAGCTGCCATTGGAACGATCGGTTGAAACACTTGTTTTAGTCAGAAAAATTTTTTTGTTTTCCACGCACACATCTCAGAAGCTCGTTTTTTATGATTTCACATAATTTCAGCAAGTTTTATGAAAATCGGCCATCTATATAGTATAGCTGCCATACAAAAGATAGGTCTAAAGAAAAGTTTTAGACATGTGTGTGCTTTAACGACCTTTATGATAATCAAACCATCAATAGTACGCTGGCTCTAGGTCTCGTTATGTTTGCACATAACTTCAAAAAGCAGGAACACAACACAACACAAAGGAGGCTAGGTAGACATACAGCTGTTTCATTGGTACCTCTACCAAATCATCAGTGCCTTTCGCCTAATGTACTGGCCCCAACGACTCTTACTCCATGCCGGAACATGCATTTCAACTTAGAGATGAGCGCAGCAGCAGCAATGCATTTAGCTCCTACTCTAGGTACATAGTATAAATATAGTCGGGCTTGACCGACTTTCTCACTTGTTAAAAGTTATATATTTTTAATCCCAACTTCTATGATCTCTTAAATTTTCAAAAAGATCAGTAAATAAATAGAGGAGATACATCACATTTTGTCATATATTTGGGTTCAATTCCTAAGGAATTTTTCGTGGCAGTAAAATGTGAAACTCTGTAATGCGTGGAAGCCTTGAGTGTGTGATCAATAGATATCGGATTTTAGGATTTTTTTTTTGTTGTTGGTCTAAAAAATTCAAAGTTTTGTCATTGGACTTATTCAAGATTATCAATGATATCCAAAACATGCAAAAAAACATGGTTAAAAGCATATGCTAAAATAGGTCCAAAATAGGTTGAAATATGCTCCACTCAATATACCACACAAAATTCAGTACTTATGTTTAGAACGCGAATAATACTTAACTCACGAAGGTACTATACACAGGCAAATTCTGTAAATGGTTCATAGCGTACTATTCAAAGCACAATTACCGTAAATGTTGTGAATCGTACTGTAATTCCGTTTTCTCGTACGGTCCGCGTCTTTTCAGTAAGAGCGAAAAGATTGATTCAGTTACGCGAACCTTATCATAAAAATATTATGAAATTTCGATATTGCATAGCATCTGGCAGACTCCTGTGTTTAGTTGGAAGCGAACGTAATGGACCTGATGATATCTTTACTAATTTGTTTCCGTTTTGTAGTTTTTCGAAGTTTAATTATTTCTCCGTCACAAAATAACTGAAGAATTCTTGGGCGGATTTTCCAAAGTCAGGAAAACAAGTATCGAATTATTTCGCTTACTTTGCTTATAAACCAAGTTTCAGGTCAATGGGATGATAAATGAAATTTTTCGCACACAAACTTTTCCGACACTTTTTGGACTTTTCCGCGTGGAACTATCCAAAACCCCATCTTAGTACGCACTTTCACCACTAATAGAAACTCCTGTCCAAATTACAGTCTTCTATCTCATTCACACCCACATCCCACCCACTTCCCACTGAGCATTACGGCGGTATTTCCAAGATCGGAAAATTAAACCACAAGTGCATTCGAATTTTATAACTACAAACCGAGTTTCAATCCAATCCACATTAGGTCAAATAACCGCTTTATCTGTGCAAAAGTGATATAAATCAAAATGCCGTTATACTTTTGTTGTTGTTTTTTAGTAGAAAATGCTTCAAAACCACAGCTGTGCGTCAAAGTCCATCTATGCAAGTTTCTCTACAAATGTGCTGCGAGGAGAGTTTTGCTTGATCAATTTTAATTGCGTGTTACTCGAATTGTGTTGCTGATAATTCATATAATATATGTGTAAAATTAAAACTGCTTCATATTTATATCGCTACATTTGCAAATAACTCATTGGCCTACATCACCTTAAAAGGGTCGAATTAATTTAGGTTCCATTTGACCTCTTTCAAATAAAAACAAATAGTTTAAGAAAGAAGTAATAAGTTATTTGCAATTTATTTCAAATTGCAATTCCTTTTTTTTGTAGGTAACTTCTGCATAAAAAATAAGGCGAAAGGAATGCACAAAAGAAGAAACATTTATTGCCAATTTCAAACATTTAGATGATCAAATTGTAATTGATTGAAATGGAGAATGGGTAGGACATAAAGTTGTGTGGCGGGTGAACTGTTAGATATCGACCTCGACCCAAAAGTATATGTTCCCAAAAGTAGCATTAGGGCGTTAATTAACTGCTTGTGACTGATTTTGTCCGAAAAAAAGTATATTTCTTCCAAAAGAGATTTTCTTTTTAATTATTTCCGTAAAGGAAAAAGCGCATTGTAAAATGGGTCAAAATTAGTTTCGCAAATGTTCGGAGATTTTCATAAAGATCATAAAGTTGATGAAAACAAAGCATAATCGATTATGTATGTAACTGAGCGTGAATAGGAGAGAAGTTAAATATACCAAAATCAACCGTTCATTATCACATACAAAGTCTTGACTGGTAAAAAGCTATATTTGGGTACAAGAAGAAAGAAATTCATTTAAAAACCGAAAACGTTTGTGATATGCATCTTAAACAAGAATTCGATCCATTTTAAAGCGAACAAACGAGATGAAAAATGGATTTTTACAATAACGTTAACGAAAACGATCATCAACACTAAACCACTTAAGGTGATATCCACAAAAGAAGTTATTGTCTTTTGGTGGATTAAGGGTGTGTATTTTGAGCTGCTAAGGAACAAACGATTAAGGAGTTTACTAAAACGAAAATAACAGCCAAAAGAAACAAATGATAACTAAGGTGTCATTTTCCATCAGAAACGCAACAAAATAGACCGAAAAACTAACCGGGAAGTTTTGAGCATCCACAATAGCCCTGACCATCAGACTACCATTATTTCGATCTTTGCACGACTAAGTAAAACAATACTATAAAACACTGTTCGTTTTTATTAAGGCAGAAGTTCTATGAGCGTGGAATACAAAATTCCGGGAAGATCAAAAGGTTTTCGAACAAAAGGAAAGATATATTGATTAAAGTTCATTCAAGTTTGATTAAAAAGCATTTATTTCTTGAAAAATCCCAATACTTGAACATATATTTATCAACAGTCGAGTCTATATAGCCATGTCCGTCTGTCTGTACGAACCCCTCGATATCAGAGACTATAACAAATTTTTGCATGTACATAGGTGTATACCGTACGCAGTTGCTGAAAATTAGCTCAGAAATGGCAAGAGTCTCACAGAAAAATAAATGTTTTTATGTTTGTGTTTTAAGTTTTGTGGTAGATTACATTTTAAAAATCGATACTCCTACCGTTTTTGGACGTCCACGTCAGCCATTCAATGCAAAATCAGAATTTGGAAGAAAAAGAAGACGCAGGACTGATACTAATCTTGTTCGTGCAGCTGCCACATCGGCTCGAAAAAAAGGAGATGGCGATTTGGCTGCAGTCCTTAGAGAATGTATGGAAAGCTCAAAAAGGAGGTCAAAAATTTGAAAAATTTGCAATAAAGTTCCCCAAAACCAAATTCCACTTTCTGCTTTTTAAGAGAAAAAGCTGCTGTATCTGCTGAAGAAGAACTTACATTTTTAAAATTGTTTGGGGATGCCTGACAGGCATATACAAAAGCTAATAGAAGAATCGATGACTCAGAACTGGTTTTAAACTTCACTTGTGAGGGGCTCTAATGACTGAGTTTTCCAATTTTACTCATAACAATTTTACGAGAGTATTTGCGCACTGATCCAAATCATTTAGGAATAAGCATTCATATTAATTATCTATTTATGCCTTTTGTTTCCTTGAGCATGACAGTTATATGGGTCCCGAGCCATATTTTTTTTCTGTGAATCTAGCAAACTGTTGGAATAATTGTAAAATCAATAATTCAACAAAATTGTGGGAAAACAAGAACTGAGAACTACACAGTTAACACCAGTTATTAATTATATAGAACATCGACACTGATCAAAATCATTTAGGAATAACCTTTCATATTCGTTATCTAAGCCTTTTCTTTTCCTGAGTCATATGTGTTCTGTGAATCTAGCAAACTGTTGGTATAATTGTAGAATCAACTATTCAGCAAAATTGTGGGAAAAACTGCAGAGAACTGCACTTCTTGCACTAGTTATTAATTAAAAAGCTTCATTGCACAAGAGCAAAACACCTACACTGAGAAAAATAATTAAGGAGTCGCATTTTAAATTATGTGTGAAAATCTACAGCAGCAGGTAATCCGACACAACTTTTTTCAGTGCACAAACACGTATATAAATGAATGACCAGCATGAAAAATCCTCACAGTTACAGCTGGACATTGGTGCAACTGGACAACTAGAGCAATGTTTTTTGAGGACATGCGGCCGTCGCGAGATGCCTTCAAGTACTTTGAGTACGGCATGACATCTGTCGGTTGGTTGCCGGGCAAACCCTTTTACATGGCTTTAAGAGTGATCATGCTGGGGGTACTCATCTGTCTGCCCCTGGGAACGTTTACCAACTATGCGAAGGAAATCGACAGCTATACACCAGGCGAATTTCTTACGTCAATGCAAGCAAGTGTCAATTGTTTTGGCACGCCGGTGAAATCTGTTATTGTGGTTCTCAATATGTGGCGGTACCTTGAGGCCAAGGAACTGCTAAGTCGACTGGACGAACACAGCTGCGAAAGAGCCGAACGCCGTCAGGTTAATGATGGCGTTCGAAGGTGCGATTTGATCTATCTCATTTACCAGGTCATCTACTCCGGCTACATTATATCTACGTATTTAAGTTCTGCCTTCAATGGGGTGGCCCCCTGGCGTATTTACAACCCTTTTGTCAATTGGCGCGCGAGTACGCGGGATCTATGGATAGCATCTACGGTGGAGTTCTTGCTAACGTTCTTTACCGGCATTCAGGAGCAATTGACAGACGTCTACCCGCTCTTTTGCGGAACCATGATGCGTGTTCACATCAATCTGCTGCAGCAGAGAGTACAAAAGTTGCGTACCGATCCCACCAAGAGTGAGCAAGAAAACTTTGAGCAGCTATCTCGGTGCATTGCTAGCCATCAGCTGATTCGGGAGTGAGTAATAACTTGAGCCCAAGATCTTGCATCAATTTGTCTCTCATTTTTAGATATGCAGACGTAATTCGACCCATCATATCCCGCACCATTTTCATACAATTTCTGCTAATTGGCGTTTGTTTGGGTGCCGCATTGGTCAATCTGTTGATCTTTGCCGACTTCTGGAGCGGAGTGGCCACTGTGGCGTATATATCTGGCTTGATAGTTCAGACATTTCCCTTTTGCTACACCTGCGATTTGATCCGCAATGACTGCGAGATCTTGGCTGTGACCATATTCCACTCCAACTGGATGGGTGCCAGCCGTGTCTACAAATCCACATTGATCAACTTCTTGCAGAGCGCCCAGCAACCAATTGCCTATACAGCTGGATCCATTTTCCCCATCTGCATGCAGACTAATATCCAGGTGGGTCAGTAACAACAAATTATTGGTTAAAGTTATGAATAATGATTTTTTTAAGGTGGCCAAATTGGCCTTTTCTGTGGTCACCTTTGTGCAGCAATTGAACCTGGCCGAGAAGTTGAGGAATGGATAATTTTGAACTATTGAAATAATAATTGCTCAACGCACCTGCACTTTTAATTAGGCGAAACGTAGTCCACTTCTGTCTCACCTCGACGAGATTATCTTACACAAGCCTGAACAGCCACTGGCATTAAATGTTACAATATTTGCAAATAAAATTAGAGTCTTGGACCGAGTTGCTTGACACTCACCGTATTGACTTAAATCAAATTTTGTGAAGCGAATTGGTTTGTAGAGGCTTTATGGTTTGCACCATGTTTCACATCTTATTTATTTTTTATACCCTGTACCCATTAAACGAGTACTACAAAAGCACTCAATTGTAGCGCTCAACACTTCTCTGTCATTTATTTTCTTTATTTGGTTCTGCACAGTGAGAGATTTGGTAAATTTAGGTGGAATTAATTCAAAATTAAATTTTAAAACGGTGAACAAATTATTTTTATACACTTGAAAAGTGTATTATAATTTTGCCCAGAAGTTTGCAACGCATAGAAGGAATCATCTCCGACCACATAAAGTATTTATATTCTTGATCAGCATGACGAGCTGAGTCGATTAAGCTTTGTCCGTCCGTCTGTCCGTCTGTCCGTCTGTCCGTCCGTCCGTCTGTCCGTCTGTCCGTCTGTCTGTTTCTACGCGAACTAGTCCCTCAGTTTTGGAGCTATCGAGCTGAAACTTAGCACAGAGTCTTCTTTTTACTGCACGCTGCTAATATGTCGGAACCGACCGGATCGGATGACTACTTCTTGTAGCTGCCATACAAATGTTCGTTCGAAAAATGGGTTTTAGTGAGAAAAACTGGTTTGTTCTCAATATTATCGCTCTCAAACACGGTCATGGGTAATATGTAATGTTTTTAAGGTGATTTGCGAAGTTTGGTCGAAGTCGCTAACCGTTGTGACAAGCTATTTCAAGTGTATCAAAACTTCGGTGCAGACGAAGATAGCTTTGCCTTTCTCGTTTTAAATAAATAAACTATACATCCCTCAGTTAAACGGTATTTAAAGCTCTCTCAGAGAACAAACCAAGCCGATCGTGCCACCTACCAGTACTAACCATACTAGATACTTGTCCTGAAATTGTCAACTCGTACCGATACGATATAAAAAAAGCAAACTGGACTAAGTTTGCAATAATTATCAACACATTACTTCCAAGCAATGACTTAATTACAGGTAATAACACTGACGAAGTTGATCAAATGATTAGTGACTTTAACGAGGTCATCCTTATCTTATCGTCCTGTAAGTCTGCTGTCCTCAGTTTGCAAAATTCTCGAAAAAGTGATTAAAAATAAACTCACAATATTTACTGAAGATAATGATATCCTACCCTCACAACAATTCGGGCTCCGAAGGGAACATAGCACAATACATCCACTTGTCAGAATACGGAAAATTGTTAAGACTAATTTCTCCAGATCGATGTCTACTGCAATGGTGCTTTTAGACATAAAAGCAGCGTTCGACTCTGTATGGCATAATGGACTTCTTTTCAAAATGAACCAAATGGACTTTCCCACTGAACTGTCAAAAATAATTCAAAGCTTTCTCCAAAACAGATCGTTTGCAGTTCATATTGGGAAGATTAAATCCCAACCGTATAATATAAATGCAGGCTGCCCCCAAGGTTCCTGTCTATCACCCATTCTTTATAATATATTTACCACGGACTTCCCAAATCTAAGAGGATGCACTGCATCTATATTTGCGGACGACACTGCGATCCTTTGCTCAGAAAAATTATCTGCTGACATAACTGCTAGCCTTCAGAATGCATTTTATGACCTTGTCTGCTACTTTACAAAATGGAAAAAACGAAAGACCATATTCTTCACCAAAAAGCGTAAGAGCATATTTCTCCCGGACAGTCACATAAATCTGAACCAAATATACATAAAATGGGAAAAAAAGTGTAAAATATTTAGGAATCATGTATATTCAAAAGTAACATTCAAAGACCACATAAATTACTCCTTAAAAAAGTAAATATCTTAATCCATACACTTTCCCCATTCATTAATAGGAAATCACGCCTAAGCATTGAGAACAAAATGTACCTATTCAGATCGATTTTTCAAGCGGTTATATTTTATGGTGCCCCAGCAAAGAAAAAATAAATTGATTTGAAAATTGAAGCCGATCGTGCTCGATATCAAGCGGTTTTGTTGTCAAAAGTACGGTAAGACGGGATATTCTTAGATCCAAGCTGAAAATACTGAAATCAAGTACGAATTTTTGAGACGTTCGAAGTTAAGATTAATAGTCTTTTCCTATGCAAGTAGTTTTTTGTTGTAAAAATCAAGAGAAAACAAATTTGAATTGAAGGCGATTTCAGCCGATTTGTGCTAGATATCTCTGGGTGCTTTTATGTGCTATTGATATACGATCAGCATAAGTGCCAGACATGCCGAATGAAAAATCTCGTGTGACAAAAATTTTTCAGCCTTTTCGTAAGCAGCAGAAAAGTCATAAAACAAACAAAAAATTCAAATTTCATTCCAGTGATTTAATTCTTTTAAATTTGAAAGAATTTATTCCACCTAAGGGCATAGTAAGTTAAGTTATATGAATCGTATTAAATTAAACTATTTTGTTCAACTTAAAATCAATGGTTTTCGTAGTAGTGTACTAGGCAAAAATATAAATTAAATAAATATTTGACGTATTTAATCTTAGTTTTTAATATACTTGATGTATAATGTAATCATATTGAAATTGAAATTTAAACACATTTCTTCAAAAAGCTAATGGGGAATACATATAAGATATACTAAATTTAACTATGAAAAATTTTTAATTTAATGTTGAACATAATTAACATTTATCTGTGTTCTCAATTGAGGCTTGCTGCTGCCGTCACGCGAGCTCTGAATAAACGTATGTATAGACGACTAGAGCAAATTCCGCGCCAAAATTGACTTTTTATACTCTGTACCGAAGGTACATAGAGTATATTAAGTTTGTGCAAAAGTATGTAACAGGGAGAAGGAATAATTTCCGACCCTATAAAGTATATATATTCTTGATCAGCATCAAGAGCCGAGTCGATTTAGTCTTGTCCCTCTGTCCGTCCGTCCGTCTGTCCGTCTGTCTGTATAAACACCTAGATCTCAGAGATGGTAAGAGATAGAGGTTTGACATGTATGGGACAAATGCTTCTTTTATCTGCATGCAGATCAAGTTTGTTTCAAATTTTGGCCACGCCCCCTCCCGCCCCCGAAAATTGGGAAAAACTCCTACAGTTTTAAAGATAGACGATTCATACCTTCTGAAAATAGTTAGTAATTAGCAATTGAATCGATTTACCGAAAAAATGATAAAGATCGGATGAACGGTTCTCAAGTTATGAGCAAAAAAGTGAACTAAGCGAGAACACTGTTAAATATGTATTTTCATGGGTATATCGCAGTCGGTAAGACCCGACTTTAACTTATGCTCTCGTTTTGTTTACTTTCTTGATATTTGCGAGTGGACTAAATTTGAAAATACTTTTCTTTAAATATCCATGAAAAATGAAGCAGGTAGTGTATATTTTAGTGTTTGCTGGCAGAAAATGATGAGAATGAATGAGAATGATAGAGTCGAGAAAGAATTCTGCGACTTAATAACACTGTGATGCAAGTGGAAGGCGCTGAAGTTGAAGTAAGTCATCAGTTCATTCTTTCAATGATTGACGGAAAAGCTTGTAATGCATTGACGGAGACAACATCAACATCTAAGTGTTACTGTTGCAGAGCAACAAGCAAACAATTTAATAACATTGACGAAATGTTATTAAAGGAAGTGAAAGCGGAAAATTTGAAATTCGGGCTTTCAACTTTGCATGGAAGAATTCGGTTTTATGAATGCCTTTTGCATTTGTCCTACCTATAAGAAGGTGGCAAGCCAGATCGGTAGAAGACAAAGAAATTGTTGCCAAGACAAAAAATCGAATTCAAAACGAATTTAAGGGAAAACTAGGATTACTTAGTTATCTCCCCGATCCTGGATTAGGAAGTATTAACAATGGTAACACTGCTTGGCGATTTTTTCAAAACGCAAAATTGACTGCAGAGATAATTAAGATAGACATACATATATTTGCTAAAAGAATGCACACTATATTAATAGTTGTTTCATGCAACAATCATATTAATACAGCCAAATTAAAAATTATGCATTGGAGACTGCTAGGCATTTCGTAAATTTGTACCCTTGGTACAATAGGACGCCGACTTTGGAAAAATTTTTTATTCATGGCACGGAAATAATTAATTATGCATTGCTCCCAATTGGCCAATTAACCGAGGAGGCGCAGGAAGGACGAAACAAAGATTTCAAGCTTTACAGAGAACATTTTTCGAGAAAATGCAGTCGGGAAAAGTGGAACCTCGATGTTCTGAATAGAATGTTGATTACCTCGAATCCGCTAGTATCATTTCAAGAGACAGGAAAAAAATATAAATCAAATACCAAAATCAGCTTTAGATCTGTAAGAAAATGTAACTGTAGTTCAAAAGGATGACTCTAATTCGAGTGAAATTAGCGATGTGGAATAAAGAAAATTGTTCAATATAATGCAAAATTGGGTATGTTGTTTTTAATTATAATTATCGCTAAAATCTAAAATGTTTTGAAAATGTAACCCGACTATTCCAACGAAAACTATAGGATATACTCTTTAGACTGCGAAAAAATAATTTCAAATTAATAATATTAGCAAAGAATGGTATTGGCCAGTTATTAGCTTCCCATTTTATCCAAATTTATTTCTAAAAAAACAAGTCAAATTTATTTTCTTTTTAATTCTTAAAAAAATTTCCACTAAATATTTCTAACGTTTCTTTTATACCCTTGGAGAGGGTATATTAAAATTGTCCGGATGTTTGTAACGCATAGAAGGAAGCATCTCCGACCACATAAAGTATATATATTCTTGATCAGCATGACGAGCTGAGTTGATATAGCCATGTCCGTCTGTCCGTCCGTCTGTCCGTCTGTTTCTATGCTATCTCCTCCGTCAGTTTTAAAGCTATCTCAACCAAACTTTGCACGAAGTCTTTTGGTATAAATACGCTGCACATTTGTCGGAACCGGCCGGATCGGATGACTATAGCATATAGCTGCCATAGGAACGATCGGTTGAAAAGTAGTTTTAGTGAAAAAAACTTTTTTGTTTTCAATGCTATCGCTCCCAACCCCCGTATTTATAAGTTTTCTATGATTTCACATAATTTCACCGAGATTTATCAAAATCGGACAACTATATAGTAAAGCTGATATACAAAAGATAGGTCTGAAAAAAAAGTCGTAGTGAGAAAAACTTGTTTGCTTTCTATGCTATCGCTCCCACTTTGTACAGATCTATATTATATACTACCACACAATTTTGTCAAGTTTGATTTAAGTCGGATGACTATAGCATATAGCTGCCATAGGAACGATCGGTCCAAAATGTAGTTCTAGTGAGAAAAACTTTTTTGATGAATATATCGTATAGCCATATAAAAGAATGGCAACATATATCATGCTCCAAGGGTATATAAACTTCGGTACAGCCGAAGTTAGCTTCCCTCTATTTTTTTAAATAATTTAATCCTCTTAAAATGATGTCATCAACATTTTTTTGATACAGCGCTCCGCTGAATTATGGCGCGATTTTGGCCTTTTCGCCCCACTGTGCGACGCCGGCATTTGTGTTTAAGAGCCCAAAGTCCTGAGTTTGAGTCTCAGTAAAGGAAAAAAATAAAAATAAATTTTAAGTTTTACATTTTTCAGAAAGAGACTATGTCTTCCCGTCAACCCTCCCCCCTCCGCTAAACTTCTCCCCTTCCCTTTCCCATCCCTTTACCATCCCACCCTTCCCACACCCCTTCACCCATTCCCCTTCCCAATACCCTTCCCTCTCGCCTTCCACACACTTCACCCATCCCATCCCCTTCCTATACCACCCTACCACAACCCATCCTCCATCACTATAATTGATATTCTTCTTTTTATTTATTATGATATGGAACGCTTTTTAGAACTCTTTTTACTCTGGGAGCGGAGCGCTTCCTAGTGCTCTTTTTACTGTGGGATCAGAGCGCTTTAAAGCGCTTTTTTGGCAGTAACTGTGTAGCGCTTTTTAGAGCTCTTTTTACATTGCAAGAGGAGCGCTTTAAAGCGCTTTTTTAATAGTGACAGTGCTAGCGCTGACATCCAATGACATGGCAATGTTAAAAATAGCACTATTTACAAGGAGAGTTGATCGCTTTACTGCTTCTATTTAGCGCTCTAACAGTACTCTTAGAGCGCTCAGAGTTTTGCAACGTTTGTGTGTGTGCGCATGTGTATGTGAGCGTTTGTGTATGTGTGTGCATGTGGGTCTCAATTTTACAGGGAATTTTGAAGTCGGCCCACTCGACTGCAACGCTCTTATTTGTTTAAAAGTCTCACAGATAGATGAATGTTTTTATGGACCAAAATCATGCGTTCTGTATTAACTTTTGTGGTAGATCACATTTTGTTGTTAGACGTCTACGTTAGCCATTCAATGCAAAATAAGAATTTGGAATTAGAAAACAAGCCGCAGGACTGATACTAATCTCCTTGTTCGAGCAGCAGCCACATCGGCTCGTAAAAAAGGTGATAACTATTTGGCTGCAGTCCTTAAAGAAAGTAAAGGTAAAACTGGCTATACAGCTCCTCAACGGGGCCAAGCCAAGCTTCTCTCAATCTCTTGGCGTGTGTGCTTTAAATTTTTCGCACAAGAGAAAGGGACCTACAGTTTAACGCCGGATCCGAACGGCAAAGTTTGAGAAATTGCTTTTTAATTGCCTTAAAGAAAGTGGAAAACCCAAAAAGGCCGTCAAAAATTCGCAAAATTTGTAATAAAGATCCCCAACTAATGGAAAACTGGAAACTTTAAGGCCTTAGGAAAATATAAGGAAAATATTCGATTTCGAAGAAGAACTTACATTTTTAAAATCGTATGGGATGCCTGACAGGCATATACAAAAGCTATTGAATAGATGAATCGTTGCCCCAGATCCGAATCGAGCACGAACTGGTTTTAATCTTTACTCGTGAGGGGCTGTAATGACTGAGATTTTCAATTTTACTCATAAAAATTATACTAGAATCCCTGCTCAATGATCCAAATCATTTAGGAATAAGCACTCATATTAATTATCTATTTATGCCTTTTGTTTCCTTGAGCATGACAGTTATATATGCCCCGAGCCATATTTTTTTCTGTGAATCTAGCAAACTGTTGGAATAATTGTAACATCAATAATTCAACAAAATTGTGGGAAATCAAGAGCTCAGAACTACACAGTTAACACCAGTTATTAATTATATAGAACTTCGACACTGATCAAAATCATTTAGGAATAACCTTTCATATTCAGTATCTAAGCCTTTTCTTTTCCTGAGCCATATGTGTTCTGTGAATCTAGCAAACTGTTGGACAATTGTAAAATCAACTATTCAGCAAAATTGTGGGAAAAACGGCACAGAACTGCACTTCTTATACTAGTTATTGATTAAAGAGCTTCATTGCACATGAGCAAAACACCTACACTGAGAAAAATAATTAAGGAGTCGCATTTTAAATTATGTGTGAAAATCTACAGCAGAAGGTAATCCGACACAACTTTTTTCAGTGCACAAGCACGTATATAAATGAATGACCAGCATGAAAAATCCTCACAGTCACAGCTGGACATTGGTGCAACTGGACAACTAGAGCAATGTTCGTCGAGGACATGCGGCCGTCGCGAGATGCCTTCAAGTACTTTGAATACGGCATGACATCTGTCGGTTGGTTGCCGGGCAAACCCTTTTACATGGCTTTAAGAGTGATAATGCTGGGGGTACTCATCTGTCTGCCCCTGGGAACGTTAATCAACTATGCGAAGGAAATCGACAGCTATACACCAGGCGAATTTCTTACGTCAATGCAAGCAAGTGTCAATTGTTTTGGCACGCCGGTGAAATCTGTTATTGTGGTTCTCAATATGTGGCGTTACCTTGAGGCCAAGGAACTGCTAAGTCGACTGGACGAACATAGCTGCGAAAGAGCCGAACGCCGTCAGGTTAATGATGGCGTTCGAAGGTGCGATTTGATCTATCTCATTTACCAGGTCATCTACTCCGGCTACATTATATCTACGTACTTAAGTTCTGCCTTCAATGGGGTGGCCCCCTGGCGTATTTACAACCCTTTTGTCAATTGGCGTGCGAGTACGCGGGATCTATGGATAGCATCTACGGTGGAGTTCGTCATAACGTTCTTTACCGTCATTCAGGAGCAATTGACAGACGTCTACCCGCTCTTTTGCGGAACCATGATGCGTGTTCACATCAATCTGCTGCAGGAGAGTGTACAAAAGTTGCGTACCGATCCCACCAAGAGTGAGAAAGAAAGCTTTGAGCAGCTATCTCAGTGCATTGCTAGACATCAGTTGATTCGGGGGTGAGTAATAACTTGAGCTCAAGATATTGCATCAATTTGTTTCTCATTTTTAGATTTGCTGACGTAATTCGACCCATCATATCCCGCACCATTTTCATACAATTTCTGCTAATTGGCGTTTGTTTGGGTGCCGCATTGGTAAATCTGTTAATCTTTGCCGACCTCTGGAGCGGAGTCGCCACTGCGGTGTATATATTTGGCTTGATCTTTCAAACATTTCCCTTTTGCTACACCTGCGATCTTATCCGAAATGACTGCGAGATCTTGGCTGTGACCATATTCCACTCCAACTGGATGGGTGCCAGCCGTGTCTACAAATCCACATTGATCAACTTCTTGCAGAGCGCCCAGCAACCAATTGCCTATACAGCTGGATCCATTTTCCCCATCTGCATGCAGACTAATATCCAGGTGGGGCAGAAACAACAAGTTTATTGGATAAAGTTATGTATTGTTGATTTTTTAAGGTGGCCAAATTGGCCTTTTCTGTGGTCACCTTTGTACAGCAATTGAACCTGGCCGAGAAGTTGAGGAATGGATAATTTTGGAATACAGAAATAATAATTGCTCAACGCACCTGCACTTTTAATTAGGCGAAACGTAGTCCACTTCTGTCTCACCTCGACGAGATTATCTAAAACAAGCCTGAACGGCCACTGGCATAAAATGTTACAATATTTGCAAATAAAATTAGAGTCTTGGACCGAGTTGCTTGACTGTCATACACTCACCGTATTGACTTAAAGCAAATTTTGTAAAGATTGAATTCTGCGGAATGGTTTGTGGAGGCTTTATGGTTCGAACCGTGATTCACATCCCCTTTATTTTTTTGTTTTGTTTTATCATATTAAATTAAAGCTTTTTGAGTTTGTATATATTTCACCAATTTCAAAGAAATGACACTTTCGATTTTGTCACTTGATTTTGCCTTTCATTTCTATCAATTCTTGAAAATGATGACAATTACCCCGAAAAAAAGAATAAAAAAAAGAGTAGGCGCAAATTTTGCTTAATAGTTGAAAAAAGTTGTGTATTTAGCTTTCTGCTGATAGTTCGAGGCGATGGCAATGCGTTTGCCCCGAGTAATTTCTTTTCTGAGGGGTATGCATTTCTATTTTGCTAAATGTAAAACGTAAGTTTGAAAGTGCCGCCTGTTATTTGAAGCAAACAAATCCGCTGTTTTTGTCAACGTATCAAACAGATGACGATTTGTCAATGGAAACGGCAAAATTTTTAGAAATGAAAATGATAAGAAATGATGTCAGTGGAAATGGGCTATAAGTTGAAATTTTAAATATAGAATCCTTCTGTCTGCACGCAGATAAAGTTTTTAGTCTTATTTTTGCCACACCTTCTTTCGGCCCTCAATAATAAATGATGAATAGCTCCCACAGTTTTAAAAATGTCGATCTTAAATATTAAACTTATAATACTTAGTAGCAGGTACACGGCATGCGTTGTTATGCCGCCTTTAGAGTTTTAAACACAAAGCGAAGATGTGAAGCTTACTTATCAATCGCCATCAATTCAAACATCATGTCCATTTGATCTTCACCTTCTATTTACCCGTCTTCATGTCAATCTAACTTCATATAAGAATATTGCAAATGACAAAAAACTTCCTTAAACCGATTGACCGACACCTCCTATTTACCCGTCTTTAATTGGCAACTATTAAATCTTCATACATTTCCTCATTTCCATTTGACCCGTCAATTTACCCGTCTACTTATAGTCTAACTCATACAAAAATTTTGAAAATTTCGCAACTTTTTGGACTGCTTGGTCTAACTATTTACCTGCCTAAGATTGCCATCCATCCAATCTTAATGATTTCCAAAACTGATAAAACTGAAAATTTCGCAAAAATTTAAGCTCAAATGACAATTTTGTAAATTTCGCGATTTTTTGACTAGACTGGCCCTTACATTAACTTTTTTTTATTTCAAAATACCGGCAAAAGGGAGAGAAAGTCGTTCAAGCCCGACTATAACATACTCTGTACCTGGAGTAGGAGCTGAAAACAGTGCTGCTGCTGCGCTCATCTTTTTGTTGTGAAAGGGAGGGTGGGGGTGTGGCGGGGGTGGTTCACCCAAATAACCAAAATTCTGGTGCCAGTTCAAGAAGGATTGGCGCCCATACATAAGTATTAAACTCCAATTCGTCATAAGCCTCACTCTATAATAGAAGAGCTTTCGCTGAATAGCAAGTTGGGAGAGCCTCGTCGATCCAAGACGACAACTACGTCTCCAGCCGACCCAGAAGTGTTCTAATTGTGTTAAACGAGAGTAGATCGACTCGCGACCTGAAAATTTGAAAATTTGCTGAAAAATGTGTGAAGAAAACTGAAAACATGTGCTATCCATAACCCAACAAAGAAAATCACAGAAAATGAAAAGTGTTTAGTGTACCTAGCTGCCAGAATAGGCATCAAAAAAATCTAAACTCCGGGGCAGCCAATAATTCCTTTTATTCACAATTTGTTCATTTTTTTTGT
>JAEIFU010000797.1:0-97227 GCA_018904235.1 Lordiphosa stackelbergi | reverse complement strand
TCAAGAAAAATTATCATATAAAAACAAATTGTTTATGTTTATTTTTGTAAAACATATTTCCGATCAAATAAAATAAATTTCAAAAACATTTTCCTAAAGGTATACAGCATGTATAGGCACACAAAATTGTTGCTGATAATACCATTCTCGATGAAGGGAAATGAACGAAAAATATTCATATTCATTAAATTTTTATTATATTAATAAAAAATAAATAATTTATCCTGTTTTTTTTGTCCTTTTAACAAAATCTGTCCGTTTTCTCTGTCTTTTTCTGGTTTAAACGTCCTTTTTTTCTGTCTCCATGTCGGGGCTGTTTTCTAAACATTTTAAAAAATAATTCTTATCAGAAAACCCAAAGACTTTCACCAACTCTGTTTTTTTAATTATGTTACAAACAGATTAGAGGAAACAAAAAAATTTTTACTGTCTCGATGCGAGAGCTGTTTAAAAAGCTCATGGCCGTTTGGGTTCAAAGTGGGGGGGGGGGGGGGGGCTCAAAAAAGGTATAGTGCTGGCGGCCATAATTTCGCGTCTCCATGTTGTGTGAAATGAAAACTAAAAAGGGGGTTATAATCAATATTAATGTCATTCTGGTCTGACCCTCGAACAAAATTTTGCGATTTTTTTGACAAAATGGCGGACATTGAAATATGAAAACTCGATTTTGGGCCCTATTTTTGTAGTTTAGTGTAAACTAAATATAGTAAAAAAAATTTTTAAATTATGTTTGAGGGTCAGACCGGAATGGTGACAATTCTGCGCCGATTTCACTTTCAATCCTCAATATCGGTTCAGTGTAACTGGACTATCATGGCAGCCAGTTCGAAATACGTGGTTTCGAGATAAATGCTTTTAAAGTTTGACAGAACTATAAAGAAATTGGTTGACCAAAAGGTCGATACTCACAAATATCCAAGCTTTAAAAAAAATGCAAAAAAAAGGAAAACAAAATTTTGCACATGGAGAATACCCCCTTAATCGCAAGATGACCGATGTACCCTGAGTCTGGCTCAGATATTAATGGTGCTGTGATGGCTGCTCTTGGCAAATTGTAACGTGTGACTTCTCAAGTGTTAATATTAAATAGACTAATGTTGCGAGCTCCTAGGGCGTCACAATTATTAGGTCACGTCGTCACGTGACGCTGACGTCATTCATATTTTGTGTTCTTGATTTGTGCAGTTCTACGGCAAACACAAACACACAAGAGGATTGACAGACGGGGGAAGCGAAGAGGTGGGAAAGATGCTGAAGAGGGGCAACTGGGTGAGATCTGGAATCTGCGAGGGATCTGGGCGGGATCTAGGAGGTATCTGGGTATCTGGGTGCTACTGGGGTGAGATCTGGGTAGGATTTGGATGGGATCTGGGTAGTATCAGGTTGGGATCTCATCTTGGTGGTATCTGGGTGAGTGAAACATAATCATTTATTTACAGGATCAGCACAATAATCAAGACTTCCTGAAAAAATTAAAGAACACTGCAGCAAGTGATCTTGTTCCTTGTATTTCAACTCCCTGTTAGTTTTCTCCTTTCAAAAGTGCCTTGCTGATTTATATACTATTGAGAAAGCTAGTGTAAGTCGTAAGTGTTAACGATACTCACGCCTTTTTTTTTTTTGCATGGATCACTCCATGATTTATGGACCTGGAGCCTGCTAAAACGTCCAAGCTCAAATATGATATTATCGAGCCTCTAAACTTCTATATATGAATAAAATGTTTAAGGGCCGATTTCTCTTCTTCTATATCTTTATATAATGTCACATAAACCTACAAATCACAGAGTAAATTGTGAGCTTATCTGAAACATAGCTGCTGTCTGGAAGAAAAGAAATCGGCACTAAGTTTGTTTCAATTTACTTACATGTTTTCTGAATTAGTGGAGAACTAAATTCTTCCTGAACCCCGGTTCGGTTCAGCGACCTTCTAAACCCACTCCGTGAACTCGAACCCAAAAAGTTTCGCGGGTTCGAACCGAGAAGTGAACCCCTGCCGATTTTTAGGAGGTTTGCATCCCTGGTTAGGCTGGAATGACACTTTCAATTTTTAGGGAGCCTTGAAAAAATGGGAAAGTGACTGAATCAGATATCTGTTTGCTTACACTTCAAACGTTAACTCGTCAATTAACAATTTCTGTATAAATCTAGAAATTCTATAAAATGGAGAATATCAACAACACCAATCCCGAGAATATTATACCGGCAGAAGCCGAACAAGACGTCGAAGCATCAGCCACAGATGCTACGCCGCCAAACGATACTAGTGCTTACACAGATGGTAATATCAGCCCAAATGTTGCAATATTTATTAATTCCAGATATTAATCTTATCTAATGAAACAGAAGGAGAAAGCGTTAGACTGGCAGAAGAGGATATCGAGAATCCGGGAAATGAAGACGCTTCTGAATCTAACGTTGACGCCGTCAATGAAATTGATCAAGAAAATGACGTTGGCCAAGCGGGTACATCTTTAGACGAGCATGTTGCCGAAGACGCTACTGCAGATGATCCAGCACCCAGGGGTGATCCCTGTCCCACAAATAGCAGCACCAATACGCTCTCAAACAGCAACCTCTCTGTGTATGTCTGCCACATTTGCGACGAATTCGTTCGCAACGCCGTCATTACGATCTGTGGGCATATGTTTTGCTGGCCCTGCTTGTGGCCGAATCTTCATGGTCAAAATAGGCCCCATTGTCCGAGCTGCCTGCAAGAACTGGTCCTTGATAAAGATATCGTGCCATTGAGGAGCGAGGGACCAAGAGATCATTACTTAGAAGCGCAGCCTGAGGGTCCGCCACGACCGATGGGCCCCAATCCCAACGAATTCATGGATCTTGCGGGTGTAGACAATTTGCCAGAGGTGATACAGCAATTGCCGCTGGTTTATCCTACAGTGTTTCAATGCTTCAAGTGGTTCCAAGTGGCAGGTGTCGCCATAATTATCCTTATACTTGCTGCGTATTGCCTGCACTTTTAGTGGCACATCCAAATTTCATTGACACCATTTGACACATTTTCACGATTTGCACCAACTTAAGAACTATTTTTGTCTCATTATTTCGTCCGAACCGCTGTAAATTTCTGTAAATTTTGGACTAGCCCACAATTCACAAGAACTGATAACCCCGAATATAATTTTCAATTATTATTAAAGCATCTCTAACATCAAACAAGGAGTAATTTTATGTAAAGTTCTTGCATACACCCATAACTGTAACAGAAGAGCCGAAGTCGGACTACTATGCGGAGGATGGTGCATGATGCCTTGTCAGCTGAAACAATACATTCCACGAGCTTTAAGGCAAATTCAAACCACTTTCAAAGAAAAGTTTGAAGGAGCAAACATAAATCGCGATTCATAGGTAGAAAAGATAAAAATAAATAATTTTTTTTTTTGTTAACATTTAAAACAAAATTAATTTGCATTTTTGGCAATTCGAAAACAATGCTTAACGCGATTATTGGAAATTTAATAATCTTTTTGTTGTATACCTTGCATGGCTCCATTTAACGTTTATGAAGTGTGATATGGCTTAAAATATGTATAAGAAAAAAACATATCTAAAAATAGTTAACAAATTCGATTTTTGAGTTTAGCATTTTAAAACACATTAAAAAAATTATATTAGAAATTGGTCGTTTTGTCTGTAAATTAGTGAAACAAGCGAAAATAGTGAATATGATGAAGTAGTAGAGTATTATTTATTATCTTTTAATATGTGACAACAAATAATAAATAAAAAATTTCGAAATTTTGGCATTGAGCTAATAAAAATATAAGGTTGTCAAAAAAGTCTTGCGGTATATTTTATTGAATATTCAATTGTTCATAAAATTGGTTATAATAATGCGATTTAAGTCAAATATGCGCCGTTTTGTTCGATGACGAGTTCCCAACGAGATGCCAACTTCATAATGCCCCTCTTATAGAAGCTCGCTTCCCTATTGGCAAAAAACTCGGAGAGCCAATTTTCACAGGACTCTCTTGTGGCCAACTTCCGACTACCAAGCTCGTTCGCCATGGACAGAAATAGGTGGTAATCACTTGGTGCGAGATCCGGACTATACGGTGGATGCAAAAGAACCTCCCATCCGAGCTCCCGGAGCTTCTGGCGCGTCACCAAAGATGTGTGTGGCCTGGCGTTGTCCTGATGGAAGACAATTCGGCCTCTGTTGATCAAAGATGGCCTCTTCTGCATGAGTGCTGCATTCAAGCGGTCCAGTTGTTGGCAGTACAGGTCCGAATTGAGCGTTTGGCCATAGGGGAGCAGCTCATAGTGGATGATTCCCTGCCAATCCCACCAAACACACAGAAGAACCTTCCTGGCCGTCAATCCAGGCTTGGCCACCGTCTGGGCAGCTTCACCGCTTTTCGACCACGACCGTTTGCGCTTCACGTTGTCGTAAGTGACCCACTTTTCATCGCCAGTCACCATCCGCTTCAAAAAACGGGTCGATTTTGTTGCGATTCAGAAGCGATTCGCATGCATCCATACGGGCAAAAATGTTTTTTTGCGTCAAGTCGTGTGGCACCCATACATCGAGCTTCTTTTTGAATCAAGCTTCTTCAAATGGTTTATAACGGTTTGATGACTCATGCCCAGCTCTTGGCCGATGCTACGGCTGCTACTATGCCGGTCTCTTTCGATCAATTCAGCGATTTTATCGCAATTTTCGACGACAGGCCTTCCGGACCGTGGCGCATCTTCGATCACCTCTGCACCAGAACGAAAACGTTGAAACCATCGTTGTGCGGTGGAAATGGAAACTGTATCGGGTCCATAAACTGCACAAATTTTATTGGCAGCATGAGATGCATTTTTGCCTTTATCGTAGTAGTACTGTAAAATATGCCGTATTTTCTCTTTATTTTGCTCCATGTTTGCGACGCTATAACTCACGAACGACTAAAAACAAACAACAATAAATCAAACACGTGTTAGCGCGTGAGAAGAGCTTTCCAAAAAAGCTCTAGCGTGAACCGATGCGACGAATACAACTAGAACTACGCGCATGCAAAGACAAGCTTGCGGAAATACCGCAAGACTTTTTGTATATTTATATTTGTAATTTTTTAAGATGATCATTAGAGTGAACGTCCCTTATTTGAAAAATATTTTTTTGGAAATGTTCTGTTCCTCAGGACGCAAAAAATTCGCAATAATTTCTAGTTAACGTAATGAAATACAAAACTTCGAAATTTTAACGTTAAGTAGTGGCGCCGTGGGTTTAAAGTTTCTTCATTAAATTTCCATTTTCTCAAGCTTTGAAATGCCAAACGTTTTTGTTCAACTTAAAAACGGACAATCAAAGCTTTGCCTGAATTTATACTGCAGGATCGGTATGTGACATACCGTGAGATGAAGTGGTCCTTGGGTAAGCATTTTTCACCCGGACATTCCATGTTCCGCTGGCTTTGTTCGTGAAATTCTTCATAAATTGTCCAAGAATAAAATAAAGTGTTTAGTAAATTTAATCGCTATGCTTTCAAGGTTTTTTACTTATCATTGATATGCATATGAGCCGAACACCAAACCAAAACTAATATGGCTTCCTCACTGAAGCACATTTTCAAAAGAGTTAGGCCGGGTTTACATTGGGGCACAGCGCGTCACGTTTCAGTGTCACAGCGCAATGTGAACGGCAAATGGCTTGTCACAAAAATCGTGTGTCGCCAATGTAAACACTTTGGACTTCTAAGTACTTTGGATTCCTGTCCTCATTGTGTTGCTTCATCATATGCATCTAATGTTGGTAAGGGTTTAAAGCGAAAATGCAAAATGCAGTTGTAGTGAGGATAGCACATTACGATTCATTCCACAAAAGTTACTAAAATTGCATGAAACGGGGGGAAAAAATTAAAAATAAATTACAAAAGTATAAGTTAAAAGTAGTTATTCAAATTTATTCATAAAAAATTTTTTTTGATATTTGGATAAATGTGACTGTGCTCTTCGATGCATTGAAGAAGGTGATGCTGATCGTGTTTTGTATTTTTTTTTTTTCATTTCATTTAGTTTATTCAAGTTTTATACTAAATATATACTAACTAAATTAAGTAACATAAATTTTATTCTTAAATCTAGTCTCCAATCGAGCTCTCATTTCAAGTTGTGTTATTTTGTTTTCTCTTTTTAAGATTAATCTACTTATAAATAAATATTTATTCTATTTTGTAGTGGGGTTGCAATGAAAGGTTAGGAAAAACATTGCCTGAAGGTTTTCTAGAATTAAGATAAAAGGGGAAAGGAATAAAAGAACTATTGGCCCTAGTTAGAAGTCCACCAGCACTTGTTCCTAATCAGGTTGCTAATTCTTTTGTCCCTATCTGAAATTGAAATGTCAAATCTTTTGTTTGTTTCTGTAAGTTTATGCTCTGTAATTGACTTTTTATTGGCTCTTCTATAAATGTGATACATTATAGGTATGCCGTCTGCATTTTGGGTAAGTTTGTTTTTATCCAAGTATACGAATATTTCGGGTGGGGTGAAGCCATTTTTGAGGCACCGTACGAAATATGCATCGCTCTCATAGTAATGCGCTCTTATTAAAATATTTTCGGCATCGTCCATACATCTCATTATGTGACTTCTGGTTAAATTAAAGATATGGTTGTCAATTCTGACAATTTCTGTGGCATTATATAGCTTTTGGTTCGAAATATATTTTTGAAAATCGGATCTGGGGTCTCTGTACATTGACGTACACGCTCTTAGAATTTTCCTTTCGAATTTCCTCAGCCTTTCCATGTAGGATGGAAAAAATATTATACCATATCGAACATCCATACGTTAGAATAGGTCTTAAAAGAGATTGGTACATTATTATCTTGGTTCTGCTATCTATAAGTTTACTTCCGAACATTTTTTTGTAAGCATAGTAAGCGTTAGTCGTCTTCTTAATTTGAAGGTTTACATGTTCGTCATAATACAGGAATTTATCCATATAGATTCCTAAATATTTGACTTTTCCGGAAAGTGGGATGAGAGAGTTCGTACAAGTTGAGACTTGAAATTTTTTCCAATTCTTCCTAATATTATTGTTGCATTTAGCCACTGGTGGGCGAAAAAGGATACTTTCGCATTTGTTGCTGTTAATTTTTAAATGCCAGTTAATGGCATAATTTTCAATAAGATTAAAGTTCTTCTGAAGGTGGCTGTTTATTTTAGACACTGTGTCGTCAGAGTGGTATATCACAATATCGTCCGCAAAGGCTATTATTTTATCGACTTTATGTAGGAGGTCATTCAAAAATAAGCTGAAAAGGATTGGGGCATTTACCGTGCCTTGTTGACATTAAAATCCCTTGTGCTCGTAGAGTTATTGATGTTAACTCTAAATTTTCTTTCTGTTATCATATTGTATATAAGGACTAGTAAATGCAAGGGAAAGTTATATTGCACAAGTTTGACTATCAAGCCTTTAGTCCAAACCGTATCAAAAGCCTTTTCAAGGTCTATAAAGCAAGCTCCTGTGACATTTTTTTTGTTCCATGCCCAGTTGATTTCGGATACTAGCAGGTTGATTGCGTGTACAGTTGAATGTTTATATTTAAAGCCGAATTGTTTTTCACTGTAAAGCTTCTTTTCTGCAACAGTTCTGTTAATATTGATATTTATGATTATTTCATAGATTTTGCTTATGTTTGGAAGCATACTTATGGGGCGCAGGTTTTTAATGTTATTTTTATCTATCTCATTTTTAGGGATTACTACAAGTTTAGCTGTTTTCCATTGTGGTGGGAAGTATGAATTGTTAAGCATATTGTTAAAAAGTGAACAGTACTCTAAGAGTAATTCAATTGGAAGGTGTTTTATTACCGTGTTGGGAATTTCATCTATACCTGAAGAAAGTTTGTTTTTCAGTCTTGAAATGATGTCTATTAGGTCGCTTGGTGTAACAAAATAGCATTCTGTCTGTGATTGGGTAAGGGCGTTAGCTTTAATAGCAGGTGAAAATGAAGTTTTGGTCGTTCGCATGCTGTCAAATCTAGTTTTTATATCTAAAAACTGATTGAAGCATTGCTGGACCTGGCAGTGGACTATGTTATTGGGTATATTCTGTTTTTCAGAATGTATAGATTGAAAGTAGTAGCCGACCACGTCATTCAAGTCTCTATCTTTCCTAAGCACATAGCTGTTGTTGACTGGATTATTTTCTAAATGAGTAGGGTCTAGACCAGCGTCTTGTATCGCATTGAGATAAGCGTGTGGAATATTTATATGACTTAAGGTCATTTCAGTTCTCTTCAGGAAGTTTCTTTTGACTATTGAAAATTTAAAAGGATTGCTTGGGGTAAGGTGGTCCAATTTCTTTTTGAGTTGAGTGTTCAGATTTGTGCGGATATTTTCGTCTATGAGCTTTTTGATAAGTTTTAATCTTACTTTCAGAAGTGTTACAGAGCTTTGTGGGAGGTGTATTTGCAGACGGTTATGTTGTTTTATGAGTGTAAGTATTTTTGATTTTTCAGAAAGAAGTTTTTTAATTATTGCAGATTTGGTGAGATTTTCAATAGGGCTATTGTATTTTGATTTTGGTGTATTGGCTTCTATAGCCTTTATAATTATATTATTAAGCTTGCAAATATGATTATCAATTTCTATCGTTTGGTGTTTTGCAATACGCCCATCGAAGTCCTCAACTAGTTTCACGCCTCTTTCTGCGACATCATTCACAACTTTGAGGTTTTTCAGTAAGATGGTTGAGCATTTTTTTCACAGCAATAGTGAATATAACTTTGTCGACATTTTCATAATCGATCATCTGTTTCAAATAGTTGAAGTCAAGTGTAGGTGCCTTCACTGCCCTACATTTTTCCTCTTCTTCAAAATCCATTTGATATGGATGGCGACTACTTTCACTAGATAGGGACTCCTCGTCATCGGACCTCTGTTTTTTAAAAGCAGCATCAGGACTTAATTCAATCGAACTTTTTAAAGCAGCTTCAAAAATTTCTTCTAAATACTCCATAAAATTCCTTTCTCTGTTGCGGAACAACTCTCGGCTCCAGTATTGAACGTTAAAATTTCGAATTTTTGTTTTTCTTTACGGTAAATAAAAATTTTAAAAATTTTTTGGGCCCGGAGGAAAAAAAATTAAAAAAAAATAAATTCCCATATGATTATTTTCAGTTTAATGATCAGATCCAAAATATTAAAAGTTTAGGTAAAAATATGCTTTACTAAAATACTACACCAAATTCCGTACTTTTAATTAGAACGATACAAAATACTGAACACAGGAAGTTTCTATACACAGGCAAGCTGTATAGCCAATTTTACATTACTTAGACTTTCCAAGCGATTTTAAAAACAAACTTGGATAAAACCGGATAAGCTCACGTTAGATTGCACTCTAATGGTGTTGGGGATATCAGATGCAAGATGCTTTTGGGTCCTCACATAAGACTAAACTTAATTTAAAACCCAAAGAAGAATTTTAAATTACTTATTAATTTTTCCCTTTCAATTTTTTCATTTCACTCCAACTCCACTCGACTCAAACACAGCTTGTGATCATAAAAGGAACATGTGGCCATATGATAGAGTCCTTCAACATCTTTGCTTAACTTTGGCGACCAATCGGCGCCATAACAAATACTTGTATGCTCCTCATATGTCCCCACTAGGCTCAATTCCGATTCCTTCAGTTGCACCAAACTAAAATTCTTATACATGCAGGCGGTCAGAATGAGATCCTGTTGTTCTGGATGCGGCTTCAGACGCCAAATGCCGCCCTCCACATTCAGCTGGGCCAATGGCTGTCGCATGGCACGCGTATCAAAGAGACGCACTTGCTCATCGTAGCTGCCGGTGATTAATTGATGCTCACGTCTTGGATGACTCAAGAGGCAAGTGACGCCCGCCATATGAGCCTTATTGGTCCACACACGCTGCTGGGAGCGTAAATCATGAGCCATTAGAAGACCATCGTCGCCGCCACTAAACACAAGTTGCGGTGTCCAGCGATCAAAGGCACAGGTCCAGGCCTCAAACTCATGTGCATGCCAAGAGTTGAGTTTGCTAAGCAGCTGACCTGCCGTGTTGTACATTAGTAGATGAAGATTGCCCTGGGAATCAGAGACCAAGATTTGAATGCCATTATCTGCAGCAATTTGCCAGTCCAAAGCCAAGGCCAGCGGAGGAGGGGCTCCCTCTTCAGCCTTTAAGGCTAGACACGTGCGTTTCATTAGCTGCTTCGATGCCAATTCGTAGATCTCCAGCTGACCCAAAGAATTTGCTGTGGCTAAGAGAGGTTGCTGGTCCCCTGGCAGCCATTTCATGTCTAAAATGGCCGCCGTTTCCAGACTCTGTAGCAGGTCTAGAGTTCCATTGTCGCCGTCAGCCTGAAATTTGTATAAATAAATGCGTCCCTTGCGAGGACTGGCGGTGGCCTCCTGCTCTGCCTGAACCAATTGATAAGTGCCGCAGGCAAAATAATCTTGTCCAGGACACCATTCCACCGAATCGGCCGAATATTCGGTGTCCACGCTGTGTAGGGTTGTAAATTTAGCCATTGCCAGGGCTGTCACCACACTAGAGAATTGGTGATGAGAGCGCGAAGCACAGTGGCAAATAAGTGGAAAAAATCAACAAAAATGTTAATCAGTTTAAGTTTTAAAGTAAATAAACTGCAAATGTTTGATTTTTAAGGTCGCTAAATCAACAAAATAAACTTAGTATACAAAGATATATGCATGACTCTCCAAAACCTCTTGAGCTAAGTTCCTGTTGAGGAGAGGAAAACAAATTTGCTACATTAAGGGAAAGTTCCCAGTCAAATAAGATAAATTTAATAGTTTTCTCCGATATTTCACATGAATAGAAACAATTTCATACAAATAAGATGCCATTTCAAACGTATTCAGATTTCAAAGCTGTACAAAATTGTTTCTATTCATGTGAAATATCGTACCAAACTAAAAATTTATCTTATCTGAGTATAGGCCTTAATAAACACATAAAAAAACATTAAAGCGATGTGGAAGTTGACATTCAACAGATACAAATGTTATTCTTTGTGTACACTGCTTTACAGAGTGCCGGAAAATGCCTTGGTGTAGCATACCTTCTGTGTCACAAATTGTGACAGTGTTACGCCGTGAGTCATAAAACTAAATAGAAATAAATAATGGAATTATTACCACAATTTCCAATATTCCCGTGACTCGTGACACGTAACGTTTATTGTATCCCAACGACACTCATCTCTAGTTACAACAAAACAGCATTTCTTTGTTTACCGAATACGGTCACTCTTCTATTTTTCACGGCATTTTTTGTCACATTTGTTGTCAAACGTAAATTGCTTAAATTTTATTATTATAATAATATTATTATATCAACATGGATGTGCGCCCCAATCAGACCATCTACATTAACAATCTGAACGAAAAGATCAAAAAGGAGGAACTGAAAAAATCACTCTATGCCATCTTCTCGCAGTTCGGTCAAATCCTCGATATTGTCGCCATGAAGACACTAAAAATGCGCGGACAGGCTTTTGTCATATTTAAAGAGATTGGTAGCGCCTCAAATGCCCTGCGCACCATGCAGGGTTTCCCCTTCTATGACAAACCCATGCGCATTGCCTATTCCAAATCCGATTCGGATATTGTGGCCAAGATAAAGGGTACATTCAAGGAGCGACCCAAAAAGGTGAAACCACCCAAGCCAGCACCGGGCACAGACGAGAAAAAGTAAGTGTAGACTCCATTCTTGTTATTTTTAATTCTAACAATTGCTTTTTGTGCATTTCACAGGGACAAGAAAAAGAAGCCGGCCAATGCGGAAAATTCCAATCCCAATACACAGACCGAACAGCCACCAAATCAAATTCTTTTCCTTACCAATCTGCCCGAAGAGACCAACGAGATGATGTTGTCCATGCTGTTCAATCAGTTCCCTGGCTTCAAAGAGGTGCGTCTGGTGCCTAATCGTCATGACATAGCATTCGTTGAATTCACCACCGAGCTGCAGAGCAATGCAGCCAAGGAGGCGCTCCAAGGATTCAAAATTACACCCACACATGCCATGAAGATTACTTTTGCCAAGAAGTAATCGCATGGACAAACGCAAATAGAAGATTAATTAATAGAAAACAATTTAAAAGATTCTACTTTTAAATACACTGAAAGGTCTCTCACTTTTTTTTTTGAAGGAAATTTTAAGTTAAGGAGAGATTTGCAGGCTTGAAACTAATTAGGTTCACATCTTATGTTTTTACTCTGAAAATTGTAGCTCTACATAATTAAATCTACAGACTTGTGGCTCACCTTAATCAATTTATGGACTATTTGTTAAAAATGCTGGTAAATCTTAACTTCAATTTTACATTTTTATACAAGTTGCTTGCAATTTCTTAAACTTTTAAGCGCGTCATTCTCAACCGCAAGTACTGATGCTGGTTTTAGTATTTTCTTCTTGCCAATCCTGTTTCCACCGTAAATCCTAGTTAGAATTTTGATGATTAGATGATCAGAAATAAGTTTTTTAATCATTTTTTTTTTATTTTCTTACATTTGGCAGCTCTGAACAACGTTTATGGAAAATTCGGGTTTTAATCTATAAAATATTGATTTGAGAAATCCGAATAGGCTTCTTTAGTTAAGCTAGGAGTTAGATAAAGCGTTTTTGAACCGAATTGTGTTCTGCTTTTCTAGGTTTTCTGATATTTTGAAATTTGGCTGATCCTTTAGTTAGTAATTGATACCATTTTGTTGATTGATTTTGAATTCCATTAAATGAGACTAAGGCTGCCTTCACACTGTTCGACACATGAAACATGATAATCTAGTGGACCTGCCTTTCCCTATAAAATTCTAGGAATTTGACAAGTTATTCAAATTTAAAACAACAAAACGATGGACCGAGGCAAGCTATACTAAACAAGGTAGCCGCACTCGCTCTCTAACAACTCCTTATATTTGTGTCAAAGAGAGCGAGAGTGACAATGTAATGAATTTCTGTACTCGATTGGTGTCAAATCACAAAAAATTCGTCCGCGGAGATGCGTCGCTTACAAAAGTTTGCTTACCCATATAACAAAAAGTAAAGGGTGATTTTTTAAGAGCTATAGGAAAGTTTTTCGAAAAAAAAACACATAAAATTCAGAAAAATGCATGAAATCTTTATTTAAATCGATAGTACGGTCTATATAATTTAATGTTTGAAGATTATTTCATGCAAATGTTGATGGTCCATCCGTTTAGTCCAATTTTGGCATACTCTTTCCAACATTTCGGCCAGTATCTCACGAATAAATGCTTCAATGTTGTCTTCCAATGCGTCAATTGAAGCGGGCTTGTCTGTATAGACATGAGCCTTAACGTAGCCCCACAAAAAATAGTTAAATCGCACGATCTAGGCGGCCAATTGATCGGTCCCGAACGTGAAATAAAATGTTCACCGAACTCGCCTCTCAATAAGTCCATGTTGTTGTTGTAGCGGCTGGGAAGTTTTGTATGTGTTGGAGAAGAAAAGAAAAGAGAAAGAAAAGGGTAAATGGTTAGGTGTGTGATGTAGAGAAATTAGCCCGTGCCCAGGTTGAGGAAGGAAGCGACCTCTACTGGGTGGGACCACAAGTCTAGGGGCGTGAGGTCAGTGGGATTTAGGGGACATGTAAAGAGGTGTTTGGTGTCATGGGGGCTTTGACCACAACTGTTGCACACGTTGGCGACCTCTGGGTTGATGCGGGCTAGGTAGCTGTTTAGGTGCCTGCTTTTCCCTGAACGAAGTTGGGCCAGTGTGGATCTGACATGTCGTTCCAGTGTCCTCTCTGATGGGTCTATGGGTGGTGGTCTTCCTCCTAGCACAACATTCTCCTGGTAAGCGTCCAGGGTGAGGGTGACCATATCTGTGTGTGCCGTCTTTTTGGCCTCGACACACAAGGCTGTTGTGATCGGGCTGTCACCCAAGATCTGTCGAACTTTGGGAAGCTCTGTCCTCAGATCGAAGCGTACTGCTTTTGGTCTTCTGGACATGCTGTCTTTGGTGCAGCCATGGTTTGGGTGTGCTTCGTGGTGGCAGCCTATGAGGTACCTCAATAAGTCCATTGTGGCGCATGCTGTGTGGCATGTGGCACCGTCATGCTGAAACCACATGTCATGCAAGTCAAGCTCTTGCATTTTGGGCAAAAAACAAGTTGGATATCATCTCACGGTAGCGCTCACCATTCACAGTTACGTTACGATTCGCATCATTTTTGAAGAAGTACGATCCAATGATGCCATCAGCCCATAAAACGCACCAAACTGTGACTTTTTCTGTATGCATTGGTAGCTCTTGCAATGCTTCTGTTTGAAATTCACTCCAAAATAGACAATTCTGCTTATTTACATACACATTGAGCCAAAAATGAGCTTCGTCGCTGAACACAATTTTTCGGTAGAAAAGTGGATCTTCGACCAACTTTCCAAGAGCCCATTCAACAAAAATTCTAGTAGTAGTATTTTATTTGGAAAAACAGAGTTGGTTTTTTGGTTTTTAACCATCAGCCATAACTTTTCATAATAAACAATAGTATAATTTCTTAATTTTTATACACTGCCATGCACTTGAATAGGGACAAGCATTTTAACGCGAATATACAACTATTTGACTGAAACAATCAAATTGAATCAAAAGGCAAATATTTTTTAGCATTCAGTACTTCATTCTTTATTGAATTAACAAAAAAAAATTTTTTTTAAATAAACGTAGTCTTCTGTTAAAAAATTTTTTTTCAACGAGCTCTTCAAAAATGGCATATTTTTATCATGCACTTGAATAGGGACAAACGTGATTTCATCATTCTGAGTAAAACTCCGCGCAATGAAGTTGATCTTTTGTCAACATATAAACGTTTTAAATAGAAAAAAATACTATGGTGGGCGGTAAAGCACTAACTGATGTCGAAAAAGGCCAAAATAATGGCTTATAAGGAGTGAAATCTTACGTACAGGCAAATTGCTGAAAAAAATTGGAATAAGCTAAAGTGTTGTATGCAATTTTCTTGAAAACCCATCAAATTATGGGAATAACATGAAAGACCGCACCAAAAAAAACATTTTCACGTACTGCAGAGCAGCGAATTGTTCAAAAAGCTTCATATTTACACCGTTCAGCTTCAAAAAATCATTTAAAATTACAATTAAACGCAAGTATCGATACGGTACGGAGAGTTATCCATAAAGCTGAATATCTAAGAAGATTAAAACTAAAAAAAAACCCACCACTTAATACCCAACGTAAAGATTCTCGTCAAGTTTTTGCTCGAAATTATATGACTTGACATGTCCCATATTATCAGATGGTACGCCACACCACAACACCCTTCTCACGGCTATGGTGACGGGACAGAAAGTGTTCTTCTTATCGAATATCATGGAAATAATAGGAAAAACCATCATTTCCATACAAGTTGAAGCGTTTCTTAACTGAAAACTCCACGGTATGCCATTCCTTCTTTCGAGTCATATAATTTCGAGGAAAAACTTGACGAGGATCTTTACGTTGGGTATGAAGTGGTGGGTTTTTTTTTTAGTTTTAATCTTCTTAGATATTCAGCTTTATGGATAACTCTCCGTACCGTATCGATACTTGCGTTTAATTGTAATTTTAAATGATTTTTCGAAGCTGAACAGTGTAAATTTAAGGCTTTTTGAACAATTCGCTGCTCTGCAGTACGTGAAAATGTTTTTTTGGTGCGGACTTTCATATTATTTCCATAATTTGATGGGTTTTTAAGAAAATTGCATACAACACTTTAACTTATTCCAATTTTTTGTAGCAATTTGCTTGTACGTAAGAATTCACTCCTTTAAAACCATTATTTTGCCTTTTTCTTCATCAGTTAGTGCTTTACCGCCCACCACAGTATTTTTTTCTACTTAAAACGTTTATATGATGTCAAAATATAAGCTTCATTGCGCGGAGTTTTACTCAGAATGATGAAATCACGTTTGTCCCTATTCAAGTGCATGATAAAAATATGCCATTTTTGAAGAGCTCGTTGAAAAAAAATTTTTTAACAGAAGACTACGTTTATTTAAAAAAATTTTTTTTTTGTTAATTCAATAAAGAATGAAGTACTGAATGCTAAAAAATATTTGCCTTTTGATTCAATTTGATTGTTTCAGTCAAATAGTTGTATATTCGCGTTAAAATGCTTGTCCCTATTCAAGTGCATGGCAGTGTATTTCCAAGTGGATGGCGTAATTCGAAGTAGTGTTTGGCAGTTTCAAGATCCGTTTAACAAACATCCTTTGAAGACGCTCAACTTCTTCATACTGGGCACATCCCCATAGTTGCGACCTAACCGCAGCTTCAAACAGTCGAAATTTTGTTCTTGCCAGGATAAGCGGTTTCCCAAAACAGTTTTTCCATGAGCATTTTATCGCTTTCTTCAAGTCCAGTAATTTCTCTTGGAGCTGAGGCCTAAAATTCATGTTTCCTGTTAGAGTGACACACAGGTATTTAAACCTAGTTACAGTCTCCAGCTCAGCATCATTTAAAACCCATTTATCGTCTTTAGGCGTTCGACCACGGCCGTCTTTTATAACGAGTACCTTTGTCTTCTGCACGTTTATCTGTATAAGAGGAATCAGCCAGTAACGCCATGTCATCAGCGTACATCAAGGTCTTAATGTTGCAACTATTAACATCAACTCCTCCGGGCAGGTACGACGATATGTCGTCGATGCAGTGCTGCCAGAATTTAATTGCTAGATCTAGCAACTTTTAAAAAAATTTGCAACTTTTTTTTAAAAAATGCTATTAGCCACAAATCTAGCAATTTTTAATTTTTCTTTAGCAATTTTAGCAACTTTACAAAACGATCAATTTGTTACTATTCTTCAGGCATTTTTGCCTTTTTTTTACCTTTTTGCAATTGACGTCACAAATTACGATTAATAGTGGTTCACAAGGATATCGGAACTTTTAGTGCTTGAACAACTTGAAAGAGTTTGCTCACTATTTTGATGTGTTTTGTGATTGGGTTAAGATGCCAAAAGTTTATAAGCAAATTTTTCGTGATGCCTGGCTGCAAGATAAGGAGTTCTAAAAATGATAGCAGGGATTCCACTAATATGCGCGTATTGCAATCCGCAATTGGCGCAAAGCTTTCGTTCGAAAGTCAACAAAAACGGAGGAGCAGGAAGCGGCACTATGCCTTCACATTGCCAAACACACGGCGATTGCGACCAAAGAAAATCTAACACGGAAGCACACTTTGTGGAGTCGTCTTCATTTCACTCAGATATTAGTCATTTTGGCTCTCTGAGTAATTTTTGTGACTATGTCCGTCTCCCTCCAACCAACTTGTTTTCCTATGGCGACAAATACTTTGACTTATATTTTGTGTTGTCACAATGAATGTTCTTTTTGTAAAGATGGAGTTGACAACACTCAATAAAGAGAGGATTTTAAAGTGTGCTTCTATGTTAGATTTTCTTTGTTGCGGCAAGTGATCATTTGTAAAAGTTGTTTGTGGAGTTGTTTTAAGCTTGCTAAGCTGCTGCAAATATTAAAATAGGCAGAACGAAGTGAAGGTACATTATTAAAAATGTATGTACTTGCAATGCATTTCATGAATGACTTCCGCACCGACTTTTTTGGACGAGTCCATTAACATTAGTGTGACAAAAATTCTTGTTTAGCTTTTTGTTGATAAAAGTATAAAATTCTTAAAATACATACATATGATGTAATTGTTTACGATACAGAAATCATGTTCCGTTTTTCTAAAAGTATTTCAATTTTGTTTCTAAAAATACATAAATATGGGCATTTCCAAAAAAAGTCCACTTTTTGTCACGTTTGAATGCAATTATCGTAAAACGAACAATTGCCCAAAATCAGCCCCACAAATAACGGGGCGTATTAGTAGTTATAAGTTAAGCCTGCTTAGTCTTTGATTTAGACTATAAATGTGTTCGATGGTCCCGTTCGCGAATGCAAATGCACATATTATGTTGAAAACGAAAATTTTAACGTTTTAGCAATTTTTTTGATCTATAATTTTTAGCAACTTTTTTTTCCCAAATCTAGCAATTTTTGCTTGGAGACTATGCGTCGATGTATAATGAAAACAAGAGTGGGTTGAGAAGACATCCTTGTATTACGCCGGTGTTGTTTGGGAACCAGTTCGAGAGCTCACATCCGTCCCATACAGAAAAGCGATTATCTTCATGCAGGCTGTTCAACGTGTTAATAAATTTCGTCGATACTCCCAAATGACTTAAATGCAGCCTTAAAATCGATAAAGCAAATATAGAGTTTTCTTTTCCTGTCTAGGTAGGATTGGGCTATCCCTGAGAGCACGAACACACTATCGACTGTGGAGTATCCACGGCGGAAACCAAACTGGAAATCGCTGAGGATACTATTTAGATAGAGATGAAAAGCTTCATGGTTGAATTTAGGCACGATATTCCTCTATAGTTCTCAGCTAATGTTACCTTTTTTGTGTATTGGGAAAATTATGCTTTCCTTAAAGCAGCTGGGAATGCAGTTAGACGACAGGACCTTGTTGTAAGCGTTAGGTCGACCCTGGGGCTTTGTTTGTCTTTGCTGCCTTGATGGCAAGGTACACCTCATCATCCAGTGTTTCATCTAGCAATAACGAAGTAGCATAGGCAATTTGGTTGTTCGGGGTTTCTACAAAAAGCATGGATTTAAAGTGCTCTGCAAGTTCAGATGCCTTTGCCTGGATAGGTTTTTGCGCAAGAGACCCATTTAGCTTCCTGACCAAGGCCCAAAAATCTTTGCTATTATTGACCCAGGCGATTTCAAGTTCCATTCGTTGGTAATAGAGCTGCTGTTTAAGCATGCAGAGAGATTTGTAGGCGCAGTTTGCCGAGTGGTATTCTGCCTTAGATTGGGGGTGTTTTCAGTCCTGGCGGAGTGCAGTAGTTTAAAGGATAGTTTGCGGGCGGAAATGCAGTCCGTGTCGAACCAAGGCTGCGAAAGGGAGGGTTTTCGAGGCTTTTGCATAAAGTCTGCAGCTCTGCGAATGCATTCGCTGATGCACTCAACGCCTAATTCTCTATTCGTTACGTTGCAATTTGTAAGCTGTCGGTTTAGGTTAGAGACGTACGTGCTCATTTAGCTCTATTACAATTTCTAAGGGCATATGGTCAGAAAAAATTTCGGCTTTTACCCCTACATCCTTTACAATATCATGCCACTGGCCCCGCATAATGCAATAATCTATAACTAAGCTTAGCTGTCCTCTGATAAAGGTGAAATCACCTTCTGCATCGCTTTTCGTCCTACCATTCAGCAGCAGTAAGTTGAGTGTCTCGCACATTTCCATCAATTTCAGACCTTTACTGTTGACCGTTTTATCTCTAGACATACGGGCAGAGTCTGCAAATCCTACAGTTGCGTCATCCGTGAAACCTTGCAGGGTACCAATTCGAGCCTTGCAGTCTCCAGCAATTAAAATGTTTCCGTGCCCAATTTCCAAGCAAAGGTCGTACAGGTTATCAAAATCATTATTCCAATTATTGCAATTTAGGTAGACAGGTAATATGTGGTAGTTAGAATTGGTAATTTTGCAGTTTAATACGGTTGAGTTTCCAATTTTTGTAAAGTTCATGCCGAAGGACCTTGCTGTTTCTTTTTTCACACCGTATAGATGGCCACCACCAAAATTCTATGTTGCGGTAGGTCATTTGGCTTCAATTCTTGCACCAGCTTTATTTTGAAAGGTTTCACACCTAAATTCTTCCGCAAAATTTTCCACCAAAACGTAAATTGCGGTTTTGCACAAAAATTTTTTGTTAATTTTATACACAATTTCAAAAATCGTAAAAAACGGAAAATGGAAAAAAAGGGTTTTTTAAAAACGTGATTTCTCAGGTTTGGTTTATCGGACAGCTTTCAAGTTGATATTGCTGAAAAGTATTTTACTGTAGCTACTCAAATTATAATTTTAAAGATTTTTAAATTATTTAATAATATTAAGTAATTGTTGCTAAAAATTATTTATAATTTTTTTCTCAATGTTAACCAGCAACAATTACTTAATATTATTATTAGTAGTAGTAGTAGTAGTAGTAGTAGTAGTAGTATTTATTTTCTATTTTCAATTTTTTTTTTTATATAAAGAGATGACTATTTAATAAAAAACTTATTCTGAAGTATAACAATTTAACAAAAAAAGAAAAGAAGTTTAATAGATAATAAAATAAGGGCTGTGGCATTTAGCCGTTAGCCTAGCAAATGTGACTATGCTTTCCTGATTTCCAGATCACGTGTCACCGTAGTCCATAAAGAAGCTTCGGCGATATTGGAGGCTCTCCCGCAAGTAGGTAGTAAGGGAGCGCCAATTGCTTCCGTTGAGCAGTGCGTGTGATTCCTGGCGCGACAGTGCTGATTTTCCCAAGTGCAGAACCCTAAGTTCTTTCAGTATGGGGCAGCGGGCAAGAAAGTGTTCAGTGTCCTCTCTCTCTCCGGTATTGCAGAGTGTGCATTGGCTGGGCGTGGTACTATACGGGGTGTAGTTTAGGTTCATCAGTTCTGTTCTCGCTCGGAAAATAACGGATATGGCTGCTGCTTCGATGTCATCTTGGAAGTAGTTCCTAGTCGAAAGGTTGTACTGCAGTTGGCTGTAGGTGATGCGGGACAGACTAGCTCTAGCTTCTGCTTCGAAACTGGCCCTCTCTCTGTTGTCAATACTTCGTAGAAGCTGACCTTGCCAAATATTATTAAATAGTTTAAAAATCTATAAAATTATAATTTGAGTAGCTACAGTAAAATACTTTTCACCAATATCAACTTGAAAGCTGACCGATAAACCAAACCTGAGAAATCCCGTTTTTAAAAACCCTTTTTTCCATTTTTCCGTTTTTGACGATTTTTGAAATTGTTTATAAAATTAACAAAAAATTTTTGTGCAAAACCGCAAATTACGTTTTGGTGGGCATGTCGAGATCTAATTTCTGATTTTTTTGTATTAAAATGAAAAATAAAAAATTTTTTTAACTGTTCGGTTTATAAAAGAATGACCCTTATAAGCTTTTAAAGCCATTTTCCAATTTTTGTTGTTTATTTTCTGTATTTTGAAAATAAGTTTTTCCGTTTATTTCGTTGATTTTCACCTAGATTGGTTGAAAAATAAGGTTTGAGCTGGCGCTAATCCATATCTGACAATCATTTTTTAAACTTATAAAGGAATTTTACATTATAAGGAAAGCATGTGTCATAGTATTTCGCTTACAAGGCGAGTTTCAATATAATCTTATGAAAAGAAAAACATTTTCCAAGAATTTACCAAAAATTTCCTGACATGGTTTTTCAATTTTTGTTGTCAGAGAATCCGAAGTCGTAAATAAAGAACTATATTTCATTTTTATACACTTGAAAAGTGTATTATAATTTTGCCCAGAAGTTTGCAACGCATAGAAGGAATCATCTCCGACCACATAAAGTATATATGTTCTTGATCAGCATGACGAGCTGAGTCGAATAAGGTTTGTCCGTCCGTCTGTCCGTCCGTCTGTCCGTCTGTCTGTTTCTACGCGAACTAGTCCCTCAGTTTTGTAGCTATCGAGCTGAAACTTTGCACAGAGTCTTCTTTTTACTGCACGCTGCTCATATGTCGGAACCGACCGGATCGGATGACTACTTCTTGTAGCTGCCATACAAATGTTCGTTCGGAAAATTGGTTTTTGTAAGAAAAACTGGTTTGTTCTCAATATTACTGCTCTCAAACACGGTCATGGGTAATATGTAATGTTTTTAAGCTGATCTGCGAAGTTTGGTCGAAGTCGCTAACCGTTGAGACAAGCTATTTCAAGTGTATCAAAACTTCGGTACAGACGAAGTTAGCTTTGCCTTTCTCGTTATATACACATTTAGAAGATACAGATTTGAGAATTTTTTGTACAGTTTTTCTCAGCATTTTAAATCAAATACTTAGTTACTTTTTGTAAAATTTAAGAACTTTTAAACTATTTATTTTATATCGCAAAAGTTGGGCATTATTTGCAGCGGCTGTATAAGCTAACCTCACGAAAAGGTAAAAACTTAATCTAATTCTAACAAGTCGCTGAGTGCTTTAACTTCATTTGTTGAGGCAATGTTTGTGGCTACTCCAGTTGCGTTTTCATGAGGGACACCTCGAAGGGCAGCTCGGATTTGCGTTAAAGACGCCCGGGGCAGCTTCTTTTGTGGCAACTCCAGCTCCATTTGCATTAGGGACACCTCAGGGCCAACTATATTTGTGGCAACTTCATTTGCATTTGGGACACCTCGGGTGGCAGTTCCGTTTGTGGCTACTCCAGTTGCTTTTGCAATTGGGACACCTCGAGGGGCAGCTCGGTTTGCGTTAAAAACGCCTCGGGGGGCAGCTCTAGCTCCACTTGAATTAGGGACACCTCGGAAGCCAGCTACATTTAAATTAGGGACGCTTTTGGGGGCCAACTCCAGTGATTGCCCGCGGATGCACGGCAACTGGATTTCCTCGAGGATTCATGGCAAATTCAATTTATACAATTTATGAATCTCCACTTGTATTTTATTTAAATTTTATACAGTTATACATTTTAATGAGACCAGGTAGGCTAAAATTGCAAAGCCAAAATTGAAATATAGGTGTGCGCGTGAGCGCGTGAGCGAAAGAAATTTCAATTTGAATTCCATTTGTTTTCATGGCAAGTTTAAGGAAAAAATGTGAAAAATCTGCCTTAATTCTTTATAAAAGACGACTTAAATATTATACGGGCCTTTGCACCGTCGTAGGCCTTTAAAGTGCAGAGAAATTATAGAAAACAAAAAGAATTTTTCATTTTGTTTCTTTTTTTTGCACAATTTTGGTAGCATTTTGCACTAAATAAGTAAGTTTAGTTGATTTGAAAAAAAATCATGGGATTTATCACGCAACAAAAATGGAAGTCGATTTAAACTGCCTCTAAAAAATGCATTATATAGCGAATTGTAAACAAATAATTAACTTTTAAATAGAGAGAAAAATTTAGCATTTTACTGAGTGCAATCATATTCAATTATTCACATTAGCTTTGTTTTCATAGGCTTTAATATTATGAAGAACGTTTATCACGCGATATTTTTTTTTATTATTTTAAATTTCGGACCTTTCTGTGGAAATGCCCATTTTTTTGTGCTTAATTGTTAAATTGAAAATGTACAAATAAGAAAAAACGGCCAAGCAAATCGCGAAATTTTTAAAATGTTCATAGAACCTATTATAATATTATTATACAGACCAAAAACATCGAAATTTTCCAAATTTTCATTTGAGTATTTACGAAATTGACCAATTTTAGGCAGCTGAGTGAAAAATTTCAATTATTTCGGATTAAAACTGGACAAATTTAATGTTTTCACTTTTTTTTGGCAACTTTTTGGTTCATCGTTTTTTTTTTAAATGTCATCATAATTGTACTGGACAAATTTAATTAATTTTACTTTTTTTTTTGCAACCTTTGGATGTGTTTTTCAACTTTTTTTTCAATCGAAATTTCGCGCCTTTTGGATTGTGCCGTGGTGAAATTTAAGAGAAATTTATCGAACTGCCAAAATACCAAAAAAAGCGGTCTCACTTATCGACGGTGTTCTCATTTTTTTGTATTTTTTTTTTTAAGTCAGTGGCCATATATGAAAAAAACAAAACAACTGTGAGTGGAGTTGCAATGACAACGTCAACAATTAAGCGACGGAGATCGTCCCAAACGACGCCCGCTAATGAAAGCGAGGATGTCCATCAGCCGGATGAGGGCGTTATGCCGGAGTCGGTGGGCATTAATTTGACCAAACGGGATTCCGAGGAGGATGCATGGGCATCCAAAGGATATAATTATATTAACCCATTTGTACATCGCGTTGAGATTGACAGTAACATTGAGGTGGCCAAGGTAAGTCTGTGAGTGCGTGTGTGTGTGATGTTGTTGTTCTTTTGCCATTTCCGTCTCGCGTTTCATTCATGGGAAAAGAGAGAGAGAGAGAGGGAGGGAGGGAGAGGCGTGCAAAGCCGTTATGGATATTTCAAGTGTAAGGGGAGGCCCTCTCCTCTCCCTCCCTCCCCCCACCAGCAATCGAATGACATGCATTACATTGGTCATTGGTGCCTAATCTTCTTCTTCTTCTTCTATTAATGCCAATGTCGACGTCAACACACCGAGAATCGTATGATTTTCTTTTTGTTCTTGTTTCTATTGCTGTTTGTTGTTTGCGGTTTGCCGGTTCTTTTTTTGGTTGAGTTGTTTTTGTTGTCAAACGTCAATACGGCTCCCGACTTGCTCATGTTCCAAAGTACCATACGATACGCCTCACCAATCCATCTACTGATTTATATTGCTTTTTAAGAGCTCTCGACCAAACGTTTTCAATTTCACACGTTTCGCATTTTGATTATATATGTACATATGTATGTACATTAGGTTGGACCACCTGAGTATCTGATACTTTTTGATGTATAATATTTTTCAAAACTTTGAGGCCCTTTGGGGCCCATTCAAAATTAAAATAAAATATTTTTGATTTTCACAATTATTAATTATATAACAAATATTAGCTTTTGGGAGTGCTGAGACCAACTTTTTTTACATTTTACCGGTTTGGGTCCGCTCTAATGTACATCTTTTATGAGAGTCTATATAATTCAAACGGAAATATGATTAAAACAATAGCCACTGTGTGTGTGTGTGTGTGTGCTAGTGGCTGAAACATGATATTTGGCTTTTGGTACTAATTGCTCCACACAATCGCTAAAATGACATTTTTTGGGTTGACACTAAATGCTAAAATCAAGAAGAAATGTGATGCAAAATGTAAATGCATTCCGTTGAACCCATTGCGATTCGGATTTTCCAACAATTAGGGATGGGACTAATAGCCTTGATCAGAGGCGGCCAAATGTGCAGAAAAGTGCGCTTGTGTTGGTGAACAAGAGAGCTCTCGCCAGACTATAGACTTTTCGGCTCTCGTTTGCATAAAAACACGACCGACTTCGGCTTCTGTGAGCCCTTGATCCACTGCACTATGGTTTTTTTTTCGATTTTTTTGGCATCAACTTCAAATTGAAAGATAGAAAGGTCAGTTTTTGCACATAAATTATTTAAATTAAAGTAGAATTTCGGTTTCTGTTTATTTTATGATTCGAACACGCCTTCATCCCCTTCCCCGAACATGGTATCTTAAATTATTTTTTAAAAATCAAAATAAATATGTTTTTCCATAGATTTGATCTGTTGTGTGCATTTGCACTTACTGAAACATAGTCATAGTCATTAATAAAAAGATCTAAAACAACCAATTTCATCTTTTTTTTCATTTTTTTCTAATCTTTAATAATAAACCTCGATTTTTTTACCCGGGTTTTAGAGAGTGAGGGAGAAGGCCTTTTATGCACGAACGGAAGAGAGAGGGGGGGGGGGGCTTGTGAGTAGGGTAAGGGAAGGGGAAGGGGGGGGGGCGCGGCGTCCGTCGCCGCGCGCGGCGCGCCGCGCGTTGGGCGGGCGGGGGGCGCGCGGGGGGGCTTTTTTAAAATCGAGTTTTTCACTCAAAAGTGCTGTAAAAAAAGAAAAAAAAATTTTTTAAAACTTCCTGATTTACATTTTACTCAGATCTTCGCTTGATCTTCCTGTTTTCAAAACAGCAATCATGTCTTTATCTGCTGATGTTGTATTATGAGTTAATTTTAACTTCTGAAAGCTCTGTCGCCAACTTTCGTTTTTGCCGGGAGCTATACTGTTCTCATTGTCAACTTTTGGACGACCACCTCTATTTATCGATCCACAATTTTCTCTGATATCAATAATAATCTTTCCAGAATGCTTATTTTTAAATCTTTGAATTTGTCGCCCGCAAATTGGCCATTTCCTTTTAAAATATTTGACAATGCCGCGTAGCTTTTCATTGACTTGTGTTTCCAGGCTTTTACTTAGGTTGTTTTCACCAATTTTTTGCAGTATATGCTGTTGGACAGCGGCCTCTGAGCGTTTGTGGCTGACAAAAATATCTAGCAGCTCTGCATGTTCAAAAAAATACCCTCTGGAAAAAGACGCTTTTTTTCGCGAAAAAGCAAATTAAAGCAGACAAATGAAGCTGCATATTATTCTGACACTTTAGTTAGTAACTCCACATTTAACTAACCTGAGCACTTTGGAGTGCAAACTTGGAAATTTTTCTCCAGAAACACAGCTAATTTTGCTAAGATTAATAAGAAAATACACATAAATAAAACACGTTTCATAGGGACAAAAACACATAGAATTGACGAATATTTTATTTAACTCTTATTTTACATACCTGAACTACAACTTTTCATAATTTAAAGTTGTATTTTTTTTTTTTTATAGCAAAAAAAAAAAAAAATAAAATATATAAAACAAATTATTTTTTTTGGTGGTTAAAAAAAAAAAAAAAAACCAATTGGATTACAAAAAAAGATAATCATTCGCTGGTTGATTAAATGACTCATTCTAGCCTTATTGCCACAAACATTTATACAGGCATGTTCTCAATTCCACTACACTCCTGAAAACACCCAAGCCCCGAAAATTTTAGTTTCGACCCTCGTCCTAGGTAGAATGGGGAAAGCATAATACGATGAAATCAAGTATGCAGAATGAAAGCTTAATTAATTCTGCAAAATCTAATATTTATCATTGCCGTTGTAAGAAAGCAAAAAAAGTTCGATTTTTGTCATGTCTGCAAGTGTATCAAAATTATACGACAAATGTCAGCTCGTTGGATTAAGTTAATATTTTATTCTTATAATGGTATATAATCAATATTTAACAATTAATAGAGCCACCTTGAGCCTTTGCTACCTCGAAAAGTCTCTTAGGCATTGAATTCACTAAATTTGTAATTAAATTTTGGTCTAAAAAATTTCAAAATTTCGCTTTTGAGGCTTTCGACATTCTCAAATTTGTTGTTATTGACGTAAACACGCCTGGCTAAGATACCCCAAATGTTCTCAATTGGGTATAGGTCAGGGAGCATGCTGGCCCATCCAAAACATTTATATGGTGATCACTTATGAAGCGCTGGGTCTCTTTGCTCTTGTGAATAGATACATCATCTTGCATAAAAACAAGATCTCTTTCCATATTTTTTTCCAAAAATGACAGAAGACGATCCTCCAATACTTTTTTTTGCACAGATCAAACGTTCCAGACGCATGAAAGGCTTCCCAAACCATTGCGGATCCGCCTCCGAAATTGCGTTTGGAAAACATAAGTGGATCCTTACGCTAATCTATCCAATAGTGCCGAAACCCATCTGGGCCGTCAGGACTAAATTTTTTTTCATCAGAAAAAATTATCTAAATAATAAATATTGAACAAAGCTGTTTAAACAAAATAAAGTTAAAATTTTATACCGGGGGCCCAGTTTCACTCTCAAGTTTTTTATCCACAAATAAATTATGCTGTTTTGTGTGCGGCTTAAGAACGGAGCCGCGATATTTCGCTTACATTAAAGCCAACATCGTTGTAGGCTCTTATCCTTCCCTTTTCCTCGTCGGATAACAAACGCCCACTCGGCATTTTATTACAAATTCATTAAATTGTTAGCAGAATTACAAAAAAAAATTAATTAAACCCAATCTTTCTCTCCAGCCGCAATATTTGATATATGACGTATAATTTTGATACACTTGCAGACATGACAAAAATCGAACTTTTTGCTTTTTTCACCGCTACTTGAAAACGCGAGATGCAATCAGAGATAAGAATATCAGATTTTAAGCAGAATTCATTAAGCTTTTATTCTGCATACTTGATTTCGTTGTATTATGCTTTCCCATTCTTCTACGAGGGTCGAAACTAATAACTAATAACCTATGAAATCAATAAAGTATTTATTATATTGTATATATATTGGTACGTACAACTAACTGTATGTTAAGATTGAAAAATTCAAAATGAGCTGATTTCTAAGAGATTCGAATGTACCACAAAGGGGTAAAATATGTCATTTTCTGCATTTTAATTAAAATTTACAGCTAATCCATTGAAGAAATGGAGTTAATATAACAAGATTCGGGTTCAGCGTGTCAAACTTGTCTAGAATCATTGGCCCTGTTCACCAGCATACATCAAACATCAAAAATCATTCATCAAAAAAGTTAATTGGATTTTGTTTAACGCTTTGATGAAATTTTAAGGTAAAAATGGTATGCGTGAAAGCTATCGTTTTGACTTTAACCAAAATGACAAAAATTAGCAATCATAGTTGCACTTCACATTCGTTCACCTCAACAATTGAACTAGATCCATCGATTTTTTCGTCATCGATTTGTGCTGGTGAACACAGCCATTGATTTTTATTTTCATTTGAGCTCTTGTACCGGGAATATTTGAGTTTTGACCTTTGTCAAAACACTTTCTTGACACTTTACAATTTGGTTTTATTTGTTTTATATTTTTTTAAATGTTAATACTAGTTGGATTTGCCTATTTTTTGCATACTAGTTCTATGAACGATAAAGAATCAGAATAAAATAGGGAGAGTGGGGGTTGTGATCATAGTTTTGTTTTTCAAACATGTGTTTGTTCACAACTGAAAACAATAAATATGTACACAAAATATTGGTTGTCGTTCTGTTTACATCCCATAAATTTTCGTTCTAAATTTTATGTAAAAGATGCACAAAACTTTCCTCTTCACTAGTTTTAAAAATTAAAATTTTGGGTTTATTTTTTATTTCGTATTGAAAAAAAAGTGATTTTTTTGACATTTTGAAAATTTGTGGGGGTTGTGAGCCACCCATCTAAAAGTTCAAAATTCGTGTTTTTAAGCCATTATTCTTTATTAAATGAAAAAATGAACAATTTTTCTCATATTCTGAATTAAGAAATATCAATAAAGAGGAAAATTGAGGGGCAGCACAGGCTCGTTGCTGTAGAGGTAACTGGTTGTGTGAAAGACAGTTCTTGCTAGTGTTGTATTTGGCGTAGGCTTTTCTAAAGTTTTTTATCTTCTACGAGTCTTTTCTGGAGGGTTTCTCTGTATTTGTCTATTGCGCGTCATTGGATTGGGAGGTGGTTTGAGAGTGGGGTTGGTAAAGGGTGGGTGTGGGTGGTTGAAGTCCAATATTGGTCTCTTTGAAAGTCAAAACCGACTTATTTCTAAAGTGGCTCACAACCCCCCAAATCTCACTTCTTTTTGGTGACGTCACATAACCAAAAAGAAATTGTTACAAAAAAAAAAACATATTTCTATCAAAAAGGCAATTGACCAAAGATATTTCCCTCATACTTACTTTTGTCATTACGAAAAAAATTTTGCATAATATTCACAAGTCAGAAATGAAAAAAAAAACTTTCTTTTTCTGAAAAAAAGACGAGTTCTGGTTCACGAACTTAAAGAAGGTGTGGACTGATAGGTTGCTTGCCAAAAAGTTAGGTAATAAGAAGGGAGACACATGACGCAAACAAAAGTTCAAATTTATTATTTTGTATTCGTGTGGCTTCATCTCCCCTACGAATAAAATTTTAACATCTATAGAAAGCCCCTTTTTTGCAATATTTTGTGGCATTGTAGGTGATTGCACAAAATCACACGTACACTATAAATTGAAAGCTATTTATAGAACACGAATGTTGTGCACGCAAATTGTGCTTGTATGCGTGTGACGATATGTGTGCATGCCCATCTCTGGTTTAAAGGCATGTTCTCAATTCCACTACTTTTATAAAACTTTCAATATTTTGTGGGCTTGAGGTTTTGCACATAACTTTAAAAGTGGGAACACAACGCTCCACAAAGGAGGCTAGTTGATCGTATAGCTGTATCATCAGCAATCTTTGCCTAATTGTCCAGTCAACCAACAACTGTTCCGCCATGCCAGCGGTGTTAAAATCATTTGGCGACTCCAATGTGAGTTATATTTAGTTAGTTAGTCGAGTTATATTTATTTCAATCATATTTAATACCTTAAATTAATCTTTTAACGCTGCCTTCTGTAAGCGGCAACGTGTGTATTGATAACCAATGCAATCTCAAGTGGTTCCAAATGTCATTCCCCCTACTTAAAATTCTTATCACAAATACGTAACAATTGGGAAATCTTCCCACAGATTTTTGTTTTAAATTACTCAAATTGCAGATATACAACTCCAAGAACCCTGTACCAGAAGTTGACATATGACCAGTAAAAGCTGATACTCTATTTAACTTTGGTAAACTTACTGCAGCTTCGTTATCAGACAGCATTTTCTGTTAACCGCATCATAAATCAGTCAGTGTTTGCTATAACAAACTATTTAGCATCAAGTAACATTTACGATGTATTTCTTAAAATATTTTGTATACTCCTCCCCCAGAAAATTTCTTTCTTAAACTGCTTACTGATTGCTTTTTATGTTAAGCGCGTTGACATTGGGGTTTTCAGTTTGTGAATGAGTCATTAAATGACTTTAGGTTTGCTATTTTTTCCAATTTAAAATTTATGCAAAAATTCCTATGACACAGTTAAATCGTTTTTAAGTTTCTGATTCATTCAAATGCCATTAAGACTACAATCAAACTTTGCAGATAAAATCAAATCATACCACAAACTTCTCAGTAACTCGGTTACCAGTTACATCATAAATTACCAGAGATGTATTTGCTACATAAAATCGGACACATATTTCAAATTATAACTTTTTTAGGTGAACTTTTTTTAGAAAAAGCAAAGCCTTAATTGACGATACAACGTCCTTAACCTCTTATTAAAGTATTCTACAAATGACATCAAATGCTCGTGACAAGAAATTTCGAATATTTAGGGCGCCCAAGAAATAGGGATGATAGATAGATATCTACAAGCCCAATCGAGACTTTTACCCTTGTGCCACTGACAAAAACACGAATGTGGAATGCGTTATCAAGGAACAGCTTATTGGGTTGCTTTGTTTTGCAAATGGAAAATCAAAGTTTTTCTTTCATAGTTCAAAAAAATGTTTTGTTTATCTTGATTATAGACCTCTTCCTTTCCTTCTTCTCAACGCCCCACAGTGGGGCGAAAACAAAGGGGGGGGGGGGGGGAGAGGTAGGAGAGAGCCGGGGGTGCGGGGCGGGCGTTGAGGGTCCTGGGAGGATGGGAATATGGATGGAAAGTGGGAGGGAGGAGAGGGGGGGGGGGGGGGGGGGGGGGGGGGGGTTAAGGGGGATTGAGGGGGGGGGGGGGGGGGGGGGGGGGGGTGGGGGGGGGGGAGGGGGGGGGGGGGGGGGGGGGGGGGGGGGGGGGGGGGGGGGGGGGGGGGGGGTGGTAGGGGGGGGGGGGTGTGGGGGGTGGGGGTGTGGGGGGGGGGGGGTGGGGGGGGGGGGGGGGGGGGGGGGGGGGGGTTGGGGCTGTTGGCGCGCCATAATTCAGCGGAGCGCTGTAGAGGGGGTGGGGGGGTGGGGGTGTTGGGTGGGATCTTGTTGAGCTTTTAGAGAGGTGTTTATCTCTGGAAAAAAAAAAGATTAAGACTTAGAGCAAAAAATCTTGATGCCATAGTATCTTTTTCAAAAGAGTTAACAATATTTGAAATTATTATTTTTCGCAGTCGAAAGAGTATATTCTAAAGTTTTCGTTGGAATAATCTGTTAAAAAAATAAATTTAAAATATATTTTGAAAGGAAGATTCGCCATCGATCTTGCTAAATTACGGAGAGTTTTCGGGGGAATGTGTGGTTAAATTTTTCAAAACTTTTGAGGTTTAGAAGATAATTATAATAAAAAACAACATAACCAATTTCGTATTATATTCAACAATTTTCTTTATTCCTCATCGCTACTTTCACTTGAATTAGAGTACTCCTCTTGAACTTCAGGTACATTTTCTAACAGATCTAAAGCTGATTTTGGCATTTGATTTTTTTTCCTGTCTCTTGAAATGCCTCGATACTAGAGGATCCGAGGTAATGAACAATCTATTCAGAACATCGAGGTTGCACTTTTCCCGACTGCATTTTCTCGAAAAATGTTCTCTGTAAAGCTTGAAATCTTTGTTTCGTCCTTCCTGGGCCTCCTCGGTTAATTGACTACTATGTAAAGTTGGCGTCATATTATACCAAGGGTACAAATTTATAAAATGCCTATCTGTTCCTAAAATAAGCCAATTCTTCTAACCTTTGTTGTGTCATTATATACGCACATGGGCTTGCAAATTACCGAAAATATGACAGAGACATTACCCAAGCTCAAAACACTTTTAAACAAACATATTTATAATCATATTAAACAAATTTAAAATAACACATTTCGCTGCACGATCACACACATTGGCTTCCAAATTACCAACAATATCACAGAGACATCACCTCTACTCAAATCTATTGTAAATAAACATATTAAAATCAACACATTTCACGGTAGGCAATAACACTACTAAATTAAAAACTACCTGCTTCATTTTCCTTGTTTATTTATAGAAAAGTAGTTGCAACCTTAATCCACTCGCAAATATCAAGAAAGTAAACAAACAAAACAGATGTTAGAGCAGCTGATTTATGACATTTAAAATTCGCGCAAATGTTCCAGGGCTGGCGATATTGGAATTTTGAAAGTGACTTCACTTACTAAAATTCAATTTTCTCAGAAAAGGCAAAAAAGGGCACGCACATTTTTTCAGGACATTAAGTTTAATGTTGAAACTTTTTTTTTTTAAATGTATTTCAAAAAGCGATCCCGGGTAACTACTTTATGTCCAAAAAATATTCAGTTTTCCAAAAATTTAACAAATAATTTGGAATTTTTTTATGAACATTTTATTAATACTAATGAACTAAGAATAGTCAAAACTAATACTTCCAATCGCCACATATCCGCATAAAGTTTCATATTCATAAAAAACGATTACGAACATACATTAAAAATGCCCTATTTTATGAATTCCTTAAAATCGAGTTCGAAAGATGAACTTTAAATGCGTGTTGTGGGAGAACCAAATATCCTAGACTGTTTTTCTTTTTTGATTATTATGCAAAATTTAATCATCTTTCAAGTTGCATTTAAACATTCCATTTAAACATTCTTCAATATCTCAAAAAAAAAATCAATTTTGGAGCGGAATTTGCTTTAGTCGCCCCAGTGTGCACCCATGGCAACTCGATAACATATCGATAAAATATCTAGCCTGTTATCTGAAAAAAGCTAAGTGTTGTGACAGTGGTTTGAACATACGTCACGTATGTAAACCCGGATGGACATTTATGTCTTATGAAAAAAAAGAGAACACAGAAAATATGTTAAAACTTGTAAAAATAATAAGTAAATGCTCTCGAGATTGTAACAGAGGCACAGAAATTGTTTTAATTTTAAAACTAAACAATTAGATTCACAATTAGTCTAAAATCAACCTAAATCCCATACTTATAAATACTGTAGGTTAAATCTTAAAATTCGGCACAGACGTACAGTCGGGATTTTAGCGATGAAGCAAGTTGTGTGAAGTTTTCATAGAAGGCTGAATAATCACGGGAATTCTACTAGATTGATTGAACAAAATGTATAATATGTATTCACACTTGTACGTCTCGCTTACTGAGAAAACTTTAATAAGTTTGCTTCATCGTGTAAATCCCCTCTAACTTTACTTTCTAGTGTAGCTTGAAACTCAATTTAGGTTAATGAAAGTAGCTTATGTACGCTTTCTCCCACTTAGTCAAACTAAGCTTATTTTAGACGGAATTAACTGGCGGAACTTCATGTTCAGCTTAATATTTAAACCAATTCTGCAAACCGGTCCCAAAGTGAACCGTGTTTTTCTGGTCCTTTGAACCGGACCTAAGTTTGAAACTTTCCTATACATGAAAAGAGGTTCGGCTTAACACAATCACTTTTAACTTCCTTATTATAACGAAAAGAAAAAAAAATTTGAGATGCGTCTTAAAAATCTTATTCAAAATCGTAATATTGCTATTTCGAGAAGCAATAAAGCATAAGTCCAGTTGGCTATGTTTCAATTTCAAAGAGCAGGCCACTTTGGATGCCGTTTTAGGGGACGTATAAATTATGAAGCTCTATTTGAGTACAAATTGACATTTTGAAGAGCTTGTTAAACTGAATGTTTACTCCTAAACAAAAATAAACTCAACCATGTCTTGAACCAAACCGGTTTGAACCCGGAACTCCGACTTTTATTATACTGTGAACCGAACGCTAAATCGAAACATTTTTAAAATAACAGCTAAACCGAAACCTGTACCGAACCTAAATTTTCGGTTTGGTTCAACATTATAAAATACATTAAAAAGTCTGACCGACTGCCTACCGACTTTTTCTAGTTACTGGCAGGTATTGTGCCACAGAATCTTAAAATCGTCATACAGTCATTTTATAAATTATAGAAACACGTTCAGAATTTCTTATCTTATCTGTAGATTTCGATTCCAAAGTTTGTTAAATGATTCACCAAATTTTTTAATGGATAATTTTAGTCTCAACTTTTCGTCTATGAAATAGTCGTCTATAATTTTAAGGAGATTTAGATAATACACAAAACCGAGTTTTGTTCATTAACGTGTGATTGGGTGGTTTTCTCGGTATTTGGCTTTTATTTACTCTCTACATACGGTTTACTAGGTTTACTATTTACATTATAAACACGGGTTGGTTCTGTCCATTCAATTTACACACGTCTTCGTTCATCTGTCGGTCTCGTCTGTCTGTCACTTCTCTTCTGCTCGCTTCATACGTTCATTGTGACCATCGAATCTTTCCTAAAATTACTTGACGCTCAAGTACTTATTGATACGTTTACAAATGAGGTGATATTTCCATTTATATTGTGAAATGCTTAGGCAGAACCATAGTTCGAACCCCAAATTTCTAAACGTTAACCATTGCTAAATTCCGGGAAAATTGTTTGGGTTTGCAGGCCTGAAGCAAACCCTTAGGTTCGATAAGTACAAGAACAGGTTCGCGAATCGAACCTTAAGCTTTGCAAGCGATTCGAACCGCAGGACCAAACCTTCTGCAGAATTTTACCGGTTTGCAGAATTAATTGAAACTTCTGTTAGGTTCTAATAGAAATATCGATTAATCTTAGTACACATTTACAAAGGAACTGCCAAATCGAAAATCTCTATCGGGGGTGTCACAGAAATCTCTAGAGATTTTGACCTCGGTTGGTTTGCAAACCGGCCGTCGGTGTCCCAGAACTTCAAGAGATTTCATTTTCTTATTTGAAAATCTAGTTAGAACGGAAACTGCATCTCTCGCCAAAAATTACCCTTATTTTAGTAATGGGTTAATTTGATGTTCAACTGAAATTTTTGATTGTGATAAATGTTTTATGATGCATTTTTAAATAATAGTTCAAAATTTAATTCATATTCTTCATAAATAAAATTAAAAATTTAAATATTTGTTGGCGCCAAACATGAGGTAGAACTTGCCAGCCCTTATTGTGCTGGCTGCCAAGCAGATGGCGCCAAAATCGCTAAACGGCGCCCCTGATGTGGTTGGTTTAGATTAACATGGAAGAGTTTATTTTCCTAATAATTATTGAAACGCAAATTTCAATGTTGAAACTAATTAAATAATTTATTCATTTTATGCAACCTATCCAGAAAATAGTTTTGTTTACAGTTCCAAAATTAGTTTTGCTTGTCAAAATTGTTTGGGTGGTGAATTTAGCTAAATCTCCATCAAAAAAAAAAAAATTTCGTGCACCGAGATTGGTTTGGGTGGAATTTGGTTGGAAGAGTTTCTGACACCTCCGTATATAAAAATAATCGTGCCAAAAGTTTTGGAGTTATTTTTATGTGGAGTTTTTTATTTGGCAGTTCCTTTGTTAAGTTGTATACTTAGTTTTAAAATCCTCAAAATTAAAGTACACTTCTAATAAATAAACGAATCGTATCCTTCCAGTGTAAACAGAGTACAGGTAGAGATCCAATTACTTTTTGATCTGCATAATGCCAAAATAGGCTTTTTCCTCTTGGTCCTTCCAAACTTCCATTTTGACTCATCAAGCAAAAGCAATTACCAAAAACAAATGCAGCTGAATTGTTTGATAGGTTTGTCAGTCTCTGGTCACACCATGCCAGCGAAGGCAATTTATCGATATTAGGTGAAATTTACATTGACAACTTACAATTGAAAAATTTGATGAAAAGATTACATTTCTGGTTTGATTTTAGTCAAAGTGTTTGTTTAGCCGGCTGAAGGTCAACGGTTGATAAGAATTCAATAATCAACACAAATCAACAAAGATTTTTAATTAATATTTTGATAAGCAATGGGTCTGTCTGAACAGTACCGTTTCAAGGGCCTCCCGGTCATCAGCAGACTTTTAGCCGTCACACGTCAACATGATTGGGCAATTATTTTTATATATATAAAAAAAAAAACACCTCAAAGAGCGTTCATATAAAAACCAATCGGTTTTTAGAACAGCCAAAGTTTATGCAATGTGTTGTGGTTTGTGTGTATGGCGACTGCTGGAAGCTGGGAAATCTTCCCCATGTTAATTTAATAGGGCCAGTTCTTGTTTGTATACAAAGAATATACTTCCTTTAATTATATATGGCTTGGAAGTATTTGACCAAGGACCGTCTAAATACCCAAAATTGCTGGATTTTTTTAAATTATACCTTAAGAATAACATTTCAAATTAATCCAACTGTAAAGTACTCGATTTCCATATACAATTTCTGACTCAAACACGTTCTCTCAAATAAACACAAGAATTAACATGTGAAGTGAGGGGGAATTTTAAGCAAATTGCCAACAAAAAAGAGCCTGGCCTTTGAAAACATTTGTATTGTTAAATAGAAAAACAAGAGCTGTTTTTTTTAAATATTGCATCCTCTATTCTTTGACCCTCAATATAAAGTTATGCTCTTGCGATTTCTGTTCAAGTGAAACTTAATGAGGAAAGCAGTACAAACGCTTTAAAAGCAAGACAATATAAATAGTTTAGTATTTTCACATTTTCCTGAGCTCAAAACGTAGTATATGGAAATATTTGAAAATGACCGCAAAGATGTATAAATGATGGTCACACTGTATAAAGAATAGACGATGGTGAAACTGAGAGTAAAAATCTTAATATTAGAAGACAAACGCTGTAAATAAAATGACAGACAGGGGAGACAGAAAAAAAATCAGTATCGACAAACCAGTATAGAGACATTGTACATAGAAAACCGTGTGTAAAGAGAAACCCGTGTTTAAATAATCTATCGAAAAGCCGAAAAAAACTCTCATTTATAAAGTCAAGTAGAAGTATTTGAATGGTGAACAGAAAACTCGACAAAGCTTCCACAATTGTGTGGCCTTTGAGAAGGGCAAGTAAGCGTCGAATTTTGTATTATCCGGGGTTTCTTTGCTAAGAAATCGGATGGATGCAGAACCAATGCTAGCTCTTTCTTCATATTTTCTTGGTTCATACCACTATCTACCGATATATCGAAATCAAAATCCAGCTACCGTTACGGAACCGAATACCGAAATAGTATCAAAAACAAAACAGAAGCTTTTACCATTATATGAGTCGGATTGATTCCCTAAAGTTGTTGTTACTCCAAGTATTGGCTTACGCTCAGTGTGCTCAACTTTTCACAGACTATTTTCCTTCTGCTGAAAAGTTCATATTTAGTTCAATTGAAAATAATCTTTTTAACCCCTCTACAAACAAAAAGTCAATTAATTGGATTTCCATTTCTAATTGGGCTTCCATTCCGCAATCAATCAATTGTGACGCATCGCCCTGTTATCGCCTAAGCGTCGGATTGAATGTCTCAATTCCTAATGCAAAACAGACACTACGATGATTGATAAGGCAAGAGCGCGGGCCGGCATTGTGAGCCAATGACCCAGAAATGCTGAAAATACAAAAACAAACCAAAAACAAATAAACAAACCCACAACAGAAACACACAGCTGCAAGCCCAGAAACTCGTTTTTGCGTACTCTAGAGAAGGTCAAGGCACTGGCGCTCTAGCTGCTGCTGCTTTTGCTGCGCCTCTTCCGATTTGTGTTGTTGTTTATATTTAAGCAAAATATTTATAAAATTCCGAGAAATAAACATTTTGGCCCCAATCTGATGATTTCGCTTTAATATTTTTGCAGATTTATGTGTTGACCGTTTTATTGTTGCCCATTCGTGTGGTGGGTTGCGTTTTATCTTTGCTTTCTGCCTGGATGTTTGCCTGCATTGGACTGTATGGCCTTACCCTGGAGGATCTTAAGCAGAAACCTTTAACCGGTTGGCGCAAGTAAGTGCCACGATCTTGGCTTACTTTCTCTCCCACTCTAATTCTGCTCTTTCGCATACCACAAGGCAGGTGCAATATCTGGCTGCACGTGCCATGCGTATGGTCTATGTCTCGGGCTCATTTCATTATGTCAGCATGAAGGGCAATCCGGCCACTGCCAAAGAGGCTCCCATACTTGTTGTGGCTCCGCATTCCTCCTATGTGGATTCCATACTGGTGGTGGCCAGTGGACCGCCTTCGATTGTGGCCAAACGCGAAACGGCCGATATACCCCTATTGGGTCGCATCATTAACTATGCCCAGCCCATTTATGTGCAACGTGAGGATCCGAATTCCAGACAAAATACCATACGCGAAATAGTGTCGCGAGCTCGTTCCAGCGAAGACTGGCCGCAGGTGGTCATATTTTCAGAGGGAACGTGCACGAATCGCACGGCGTTGATTAAGTTTAAGCCCGGAGCCTTTTACCCGGGTGTACCAGTGCAGCCGGTGGTTCTAAGATATCCCAATAAATATGATACCTTCACTTGGACCTGGGATGGACCGGGAGTGTGAGTATGGATGATTTTGGTATCCAAAGAATATTGCCAAGTTCTTTTGAAGATTAATTCATTTTTTATTTCTTTAGTCTACGCCTGCTCTGGATGACCATGACGCAGTTCTACAATCGTTGTGAAATTGAGTATCTGCCCGTGTATAAACCCTCGGCGGACGAAGTGGCTGATGCCAACCTGTATGCCCACAATGTGCGCGATGTTATGGCCAAGTAAGATTCGACAGAGGAACCCACAAATGGCTCTGCTTTAAGACTTGCTTCTCCCCACCACTTTTAGAGCTTTGGGTGTGCCCACTTCGGACTATTCGTTTGAGGATGTCATTGTGATGAGTCGTGCGCGTGATATGAAAATACCCTTTCCCGGTGATATTGTAGAAATTGAGCGTACTCTTGAGGAATTGGGTCTATTGGATAGCAAACGGGATGCGGAGCTGTGTCAGAATTACCTCAAGTTGTCGAACACAGATAAACTGGATATAATCACCTTTGCCGAACTGCTGCAAGCGGATCTCAAGAATCAGAATCTACATAAATTATTTGCCCTGTTGGATCATGTACGAAAAACATAAATTATGCTAGCCATCTCACTCTGTGCTATGTTATCTCTCTATACCTCTCTTTCCTTTTAGCGTCGTGTGGGCACAGTGAGCCTGAAAAGTTTTCTACTCTGTTCACTATTTTGTAAACTGAAAAACTCGGATCTTTTAACATTTCTACGCGCTTTGGTTAATGTAAGTTGACTTTCCGTGTGATATGGACTCTTATTGTAAATGTTTCACTTGCAGCTCTATAGTGAATCTAGTCAACGTATTGATAGGGAAAGCTTCATCCGTCTGGTCCGACATGCTGGCGGTAAACTGAATGAACAAAAAGCCCAGACGCTATTCTATTCGCTGGACACGGCCAATTTGGGCTACATCTCATTTGGTAAGCAAACAAATGATCCTTAAAGAATGTATTGAGTCCAAAGTGGCAAAAGTATGTTAATCCCAGGGGAACCAATTTGCATATCGGTGGATATTTGTTTTTTGTCTTTACTTTTAAGCGAAAATAAGAATCGATTCCGGATTCATATCTTAGTGAATTTTGCTTCCTAGCATCTTAATTGAAAACCTGCTCGTCCTTATTTTTGTTGCATTTTATTTACTAAACTATATAAAGGGAATTTTTTAAGCAGCTTTCAGATTTGATTAAAAAAAAATCATAAAATTAAGAAAAATGTATGAAATGGTTATTTGAGTCGATATTCTCTCCAACATAACGGCCGGTATTTTAGGAACAATTTCTTCAATATTGGCTTCCAGTGCCTTAACTCTTGCGGGATAGACGCTATAAACATGAGCCTTAACATAGCCCCACAAGAAATACACTAAAGGCGTTATAACGCACGATCTATGCGGCCAATTTACCGGCCTGTAACATAAAATAAACTGTTTACCGAACTTGCCTTTCAATTAGTCCATTGTTTCGCGTGCTATGTGGCATGTGGCACCGTCTTGTTGAAACCGCATGTCGCCCAAGCTCAGCTCTTCCATTTTGGGCAAAACAAAGTTTGTAATCATCGCACGGTAGCGCTCTCCATTCACAGTAACGTTCCTGTCTTCTTCATCTTAAAGAAAATACGGTCCAATGATGCAATCCCGGTTTTCGGGATGCATTGGTAATTCTTGTAATGCTTCTGTCTGCTGTTCTTATTAAATACGGCAATTTTGTTTGTTCACATATCCATTCAACCAGAAATAAGCTTCGTCGCTGAACACAATTTTCCTATAAAAAAAAGTGGATCTTCATCCAACTTTGCCAGCGCCCATTCACCAAAAGTTAACCGTTGTGGTAGGTCGTGTGGCTTTAATGCTCCACCAGCTGTATATTGAAAGGTATTATACCCAAATCATTCCGCAAAATTTTAACAGAGGTCCCATTGCTGCGAACGGCGCCGAATCGATAGTTCGCGGTCATTAAAAACACTGGCGGATACAGCTGAGATATTTTCCTCTGTCCACATTCTTCGTATGCGTGTTGGTGGTTCAACGTTCAATAGCCTAAAATGGTCGTCCAAACTGACCATAAAACGGAAGAAGTGCATAACCGAGCATAAATTTTGATAATAAAATTCAATAATCTGCCAGCGTGGTTCGTTTGTAAGTCAATTCATGGTTAAATTATAGACCAACCTGAACCTGAAAACAGCTGATCTGCCAAAAACACTGTTTGCCGAAAAGAAAGTTACTAAAATACCACCCTTTAGAAGGCTGCGCAGCTTCCATATTCTCAGTTGGCCTTGTTTCGATGACTTAAAGTTGTAATGTGGTGTATCGAAACGACATGGTCACCTTTGACCATGGTACAACTATATAAGGTATGGCATTCAGAGTTTATCGAGTACTGACAGCTTTTGCTAAAATCGAGAGAGAGAGAGAATAAAGCAAAAAGCAAAGCACCCTCAGATTTACGAACATATGTTATATGCATGAATAATTTTTATTGGTATTTGCTTGTCACTTTTTTAAAGAAGACTGCGATTATTTTTATCGCCTTCTGTTGAATAAAAGTCACTGCCTCAAATGCCTATCGCAAATTTTACTATATTGACCACACTTTTCTTCTTTCTTCATCTTTTGGAGCACGTCTCTCAATGTAATGTTAGACAATTAACATCATAGTTCCCCAGCCATAGCCCCTGGGGCACGCACAGAATCACCAATTCACACCGAATGCTGATGCTTCACTCTTTTCTTGGGTAAACCCTTGAATGGAAAAAGCGCTTGTTTGGTGAAGGAGCTCCTGAGAGCTGTTGTCTGGATCCACACAACAGCAGTTTTAACTTGCAATTCATGCACACAGATTCACACAATCAAGAGGTCGGATCGTTCCTCTGGCTTCTGCTAGTATGCGGTGCTTTACAGCGACATACGAGTTCGAATTTTCACAAATTATAAATAAATCGTCCAATAAAAAATTCGTCCACAAACTTCTCAACAAATGAAGAACACGAAAAGTTTGAGCCTTTGACTTCCTGATGTTGGTCGAATCTTTTCCGAAAGTGTATTTTAACAGGCATACCACAAGTTTTTCGACAAAAAAATACGAAAATTGCCACTAAATCGAACGTCTCACGCACATTTTCAAAAATCACAACGAGTTAACATGAAAAAGGCAGAAATACACAATCATGTGCCTAGTATGGCGAAAAGTGGGTTTGAAATTATTTTCATTTTGGGAGCATTCAATCATTCAGATAATCATTGCTCTTTGTGCTTACAAAATTTTTGACAAATGATGTCGTGCAAGTTCATCCATGGAACTGTCGGCGCTGAAAGATAAAAGATTCATTCTTTTGCGTGAACAAAACGTCGAATAACTGTTGTCAAAGACCTCCGCATATACGGTCTATTTTGAGAGAGCAAATTCGTTTAGTAATTCTTGGTTGTGGAGTCAGGGCTTGTCTTAGCCTTGATGTTGGATAAATTCTCTCGTACCCAAAAAGGCACTTCCGGTTGCGCTACCTTGTAGTTATTGTATCATGATGTTTCAGACGCCTGTTTACATATGCTGACAGCAACTCAGACGAAAACTGAGCTGAATGCTCAGGATTAGGTAAAATCGGAATTGCTTAAGCAGTTGTAAGCGACAGAAAAGGAAGCGTTGATCTTTTGATTTCTTAGCCATCTTTCATTAAAATTTGTAAAAGTAAAATGGCCAATTCAAATGTTTATTCAAAAACCGAAGTGGAATTGAGAACAGGCGTGGTTATCTCTTGTCAAAATAAATTATGCGTATATAGGCATTTCCACCGCTGCGAACTTGACAATCGTACGAATTTTTTTTAGCCTTTATTATGAAGAAAAACAGAAAAATTTTACAATCAATTTCCGCGTATTGGTTTTTGGATAGCACTTCAGTAGCACTTTATTTGATTTGTAGACAGTAAGGTCCCAAAATACAGGCAGACAAAGAGGTATACACAACGTGAAAGAATACGAAAGTTCGTTTGGTCTGCATTCACAAAATAGCAAAATTCTGCGGAATGCATTCGAGATTTTTAATGCAACTAACTTTGATCTTATCTGCAATGATTTAACTATATATTTATAGCTGATTCTCTTAAAAATAAATGTAGCTTTTTATGTTTAACTTGTTATGTTGTGTTAGTTGAAATGCGGGGAAAGAATTTCCCCCACTAACAACAGAAGGGCCGATAACGGGATGCAAACACATTCAAAGACTCAGTGTTTTTGGCGTTTGCTGCCAATGTTGGCATTTGCTGTCGGATTTTGCTATAAGCCTGCCTTTGGGATTCCCAAGTTTTCATAGTAATTCTGTCTTGAGGTAACTTCTGCCAACACACTAAGGATAGGGGCATCCAGCTGAAGATCGAATTGGCATTCATGAAATAGCGCTATACTGGAGGCTGGTTGCCTCCTTTGTGGTGTTGTGCGTGTCTTGTTTTAGAAAAGTTATGGACAAAATCATAACATAAATGACCTAGAGCCTGCCTAAACAGTTCTACGACTTGTTATGATACTAGACGTGACATACGTTGACTAGCCTATCTCTAACGCCGTACTTCTGATGCTTTTCACTTACTTCAAGACTCAAAATAATTCGTTTTGAGAAAAAGCGCTTTAAAGTTCTCAATGGATTTAACCCAGAAAAAATGGTTCTTTAAGTTTCGAGCTAATTTATTAAAATATTATAAATTTAAAATGTCTAATAATAAAATTTGAAAGTATGATGTTTTAACTGAAGGCCGAATTATGTTTGTGCAATATCAAGTGCAGAACATCTGAGATATGATACTCTTGCAATAACATGAAAATAAATTTTATTGCAAATATTTCAGCATCACTAGAAATAGAATAGGAATTTTCGGCTTTTGGTTGACCTTTCTGTGGCAATGCCCATATTGGAAAATGGCAAAATCAGGTTTGGTTCGGACTTGACAAAATCGCGCAATATAATCGGGGTCTGACACAGAAATCCCCAGATTTTATTACTTTATATGTAATGTGAAAAAAATATCTTAGGTTGCTAGATCAGATGGTGAATTTGAGTGCTTTGGATCAACTGTTCAACTGCTCAAATCTACTTGGCTTTGTACATTCGGTTTCAATTCGCTTTATTTTCGCCATCTGCTCTAGTAGCCGGGTTTTTTGTCCCACTTCACATATAATTTCAAGCAGTTTATATTTAAAATACAAGCGTTTATACAAAAATCTCTAGTGATTTCTGTGTCACCTCTGATTTATTTTGATTAGAACTAGGCAAAGGAGTCTTTCTATGCTCTTCAAAGAATTGGCTTAAATATCTCTTCGGTTTGCTCAAGGTCCATAGAAAAGTTTTCTAGCTAACCAACATATTTTTGTTGTAGATATTTTGTATATCGTGTTGGCTCCCATTTCTGCCAATTGCTTCGAGAGAGGTATTTTTCGGCAACTGGCGTCACTCTGACGCAGGAGCAACTGCCTATCCATAACTGCCCCAACAACAAGTTAACTGCACAACAAGTGCGTTGTGTGCGAGGGCTCTAGGGAGAATGCTGTCGTCTGTAGAGGATCATCAGCTAAGTTGACTGACTCTCTCTAAGATGAAGAAGCGATTATGACAAACCAGAGATGAAAACCGAAACGAATAACGGTTAGAGTTACGGTTACTGTTTTCGCCAATCGCTTTTTACGTTTACGGTTATATTACGGTTGTGGGATATGGGTTACTTTACGGGTTGCAGTTTTTAATCTTATCCTGTTTCGGGATTCGGTTACGGTTACGGTTATTGGTTTAAAATATATTTTGACAAGTCATGCAGACAAAAGCGAACCCATTTGAATTCTTATTTATTCAGAACATGTACTAAATTCAAGTTTCTTAAACAGCAGTATTCCCTTTTCCTTCCACCATTTTAACAATATTGCGTAAGATATTAGTGGTACAGGAGTTTACCTGTTTAGTCCCAGTCCCAAATCGATTCAGAACTTGTATAATAACGTCCGTAAGGTGGAGTGGACGTGTGATGCGAAAACATCTCCTCAGTTGCCAAAGTTCTCAAAACAACATATTTTTTAAGCAACAACAATAAAGTGACCTTTATAAAAGGAGTACTTTTAAGACTAGTATAAATATCACATTCTTACTAAGAAATGATTCATCCAAGTGAGTAAAGCCATTAATTTTAGGGGCTATCATATTCACTTCGTTCTCCTTTCCAAGAAGGCCTGATTGGCGAATGACATCATCCCCAGGTTACCTGAAATGAAAAGTAAAAAAGAGGTTATAATCAGGGAATCAAACCGAATCCAATTTCGTTCCGGCAGGATGTACCGGAAACTAACGCTTCGGTAAAAGTTCTGTTTTGGTTCTGATACTGTTTCGGTATTCGGTTCCGGTACCTGGATTTTTATTTCGGTATACCGGTACGTACCGGTATGGACCGGTAAAACTGACAGAAATTTTAAAACTTAAGCCCCAATTTCACATAGATAAAAAAAAGATGATTAAAAAATGATATATAAATAACAATTTCTTCAATTAAACTTAACGTTACTTAAAATAAAAAAAAAGTAGGTACTAAAAAGGTAAATGAATGATTATTTCTTAAGGGCTAATGATAGCGGTCAATGTATTTCTGTCCATCTGATTTTTAGCGGAGTCATAATAATCTTCACACCGAAAAATAAACGTTCTACGCCTTTGTCTGAATTTTCTGACCACTCATTTAAGTACATTATCTTTATTTTGTAAACGTTTTAAGCTCAGGAAACTTTGAATGATGCCATTAAACTGTTTTGTGAAAATGTTATAAAGCTTTTGTATTTTTTTTTTTTTTTCTTTTTTTTATTTTTTTCTCTTCTTTTTTTTTTATATTTTTTTCTTTCCTATTTTTTTAAAATATAAAATTCTTATTTTTAAAAATTTCAATTACTTTCTATAATTCTATTTTTAAATATAAAATATTATTTAAGATTATTATTTTTCTATTTATAAAGTTTTTAAATATTTATTTTTTGAGTTGTTGGTTAGCGACCTTTCTAATTGTAGAATTTGATGCTTGCTGGCTCTAGGTCGAGGAGAAAAAACTCAGTTTGTGTTTGTTTCCAATATATTTCGGATGCACATCGGCATCCGTCTTCAGGGACACTACAAAGAACAATTCACCAATTATAACAAAACATTTGTAACAAAATCTTTGGACATTTTTAACATACATTATTTAACACGTCTGTACCGCCTAACGTGGAGTTTAATACTAAGCTAATGTCTGTTGAGTAGATGTCTGTATATATGCGCGCAGTTATCGGTGTCTGCTTTAAAGTTAATTCTTTTCTCTGTTGTTGTGTCTATGATGTTCAACATTTCAAGAGTGAAGCGCTTTTTGTAGTTGCTCTCTTGTTGTAAGATTATGGTCTCTTCGAAATTCGGTGAATGTCCGCTCTCCATACAGTGTGTCGCCAGTGCAGTTTTTTGTATGGTCGTTTGGTGTCGGAGTTTGTAATCGGATTTATGTTGTGATATCCTTGTTTTAAGTTTTGACTTTGTTGTTCCTATGTATATTTTATTGCACGCGTTTATTGGATCCCCTTTACATGGTATTTTATATATTACGTTACTTTTGTCTGCGTTGTCAATTTTCGACTTCGTCTTGTTGAATACATGTCCCATTGTATTTGTTGGTTTGTGAGCTATTTGTATGGTATTTTTGTTAAAGCAGTCGGATTTTGCAAAACGTTCTGAGAGGTCAGGAACATAAGTCAAGGATCCGTACGATTTGGGTTGTCCAGTCTCTTTTGGTTTGGTTGTCTTGCTTTCTATTAATGTTTTTATAATACTCTTGGGAAGTCATTATTTGTCAGTATAATTTTAATCTCCGAAATTATGTCATTGTGAAATATCTCGTCGCTTATGTTCAGCATCCTTCTTAATACAGCTTATCGCTGTATTTATAATCGCATATTCTTCGGGTGTTTGAGTAAAAAATTAATTATTCGTCCTGATGCTGTGGGGTTTTTGTACCATTTAGGTTTAATTTGCTTTTTCACCTATTGATAGTCGTATCCAAATAGGGAAGTGTTCCATCTATTTCTAATTCTGTGGTAAATTTAAATTCCGATGAAAGGAGATGAGTGCGTCAAGTGTATTTTGGACTTCGGTTTCCTTAATTATTGCAAACAGATCGTCAACGTATTTAGTAAGTAGTCTTGAGGATGTCAGTTTCTTATGGTGTTATCAAGTAGTTCTTCCATCACAATGTCAGCAATTACTGGAGAAGCCGGGGATCCCATTGGCATGCCTTTCATTTGGGTAGCCTGATCCTCGAACTTAAAATATCTGTTTTCCACGATGCAGAATTTTATAATATCCATGAAAAGTTGTTTTGATATTGTTGTGAATTCCTGTATTGCAGTCCATTTCTTCCTTATGATATCTAACGCTAAGTCTGTGGGAATGTTAGGGAATAGTGAAACTACATCGAATGACACTAATTTCTCCTCGTTCAAAATGTGGATGTCGTTGGTCCGTTCTTTAAAGTCCATTGACTCCTTCACATTGCAAATGGAGTCATTGTAATGTTTCTCTTAATATGTTTTTTGTTTTTTTTTTTATTATATGGCTGGCTTGAGGTCGGTGGAGAGTTACACCAATGTAATCAACACAAATCAATAGAGATTAATTACAACAACTTGGAATAGCAATTGGTATGTCCGTATAACGATCGCTGTTTCGAAGATAACCACATCTTCTCTCATCAGCGGACTCTTAGAGCTGTATACTCACATTCAAAACGACCACTTAGACTCAGGTTTGATTGTGATGTCTTAATATGTTTATTATGTATCTACATAGCCCCTGGAGGGTGCATCCAATGACGAGCAAATTGGTCTAAGTGGGGTTCCTTCTTTGTGGAACAACTTAGTTTAAACAGTTGGTCTACCAAACTGTTGTTTTTATTTTGTAATCTTGTTGTTGGATCCTGTCTTAATTTCCTATATGTGCACATGTCCCCTAATATGTCCATCATTTTGTTCCTATAATCCTCCTTTTTCTATTGCCACCGTCTTGTTGCCTTTGTCGGAAATTTAAAATCAAAAAATATTGTCATTTGTCTTTAGAAATTTCCGTTCGTTCCACTGTATCTTTAATAAATCACGTTTTTTTTGACAGAATGGCGGCTATTGAAAATTAAAATTGATTTTTTGGGCCCTTGTTTTGTAGTTTACTGTAAAAATATTAATTTTTTAAAGTTATGACTGATGGTCAGTCCAGAATGGTGAGAACTTATGCGTTGATTTCACTTTGTATCATCAAAATCGGTTTAGTGTAACTGGAAACAGATGCGCTTAAAGTTCTGGAAGCATTTTTGAAAAACAAATAAATCAAAGTGTAAAAATGCACTTCGAGAATTTGTGCCAATTCTTCGTCGATTGCATTTTGCATTTTTCATCAAAATCGTTTTAGTACAACTGAGAAAAGTGGCTTGGCAGTCCGAAAAAGTTGCTTTGAAAGTAACCAAAATATTACAGATATTATATACTTACAGATATTAGTCGGCGATGCCAGCTGCATTCAGCAGACCTTCCTCATCTTCCAAAATAATTGTCATTCTGCCTCTTTAGATGCGGCCGCAGGCTCTAGTTTCTGAGCGGATTAATCGGTTATGTTTTAACCTCTAAAACTTGCAGAAATGTATCAACATGTTTGTGTGAACTGTTTATGAACATGTTTATAACTATCAATAAACATATTCAACGGAATTCGGTGATACATATTGCTGTTGCATTCAAAAATTAAACAACACAAAAAATTACTTGTTTTAGCAGAGAGATATTGGCGGATTTCAGAAAATCATTTTGAGGTTATTCTTAAATATCCAAGCTAATATAAAAAAAGATTACAGCGCCAAGCTGTCAAGATGACGGAGGGCCAGAAACATTTTTTTTACACACATATAAGTACATACATAACCATGTTTAAGGCTTTCTTTTCTATTCACATTGAGGGAAGGAAAGTAAATTGAAAATGGCGATCTCGGGAACAACAACCAAATGTATGAGTACTACTTACGTTTTCATACAAACAAATTGGCTGTGTCATAACAAAGATAAGGAAAGATGAGGAAGGTAAAGATTTTAGTTAGCTGCGCCCATTAGCAACACTGCGGCGCATAATAAATAAACAGCCAATTTTAGTGAACAAATTCATATACAAACAACAAATGCTCAGTGGGCACTGTACATACATCTATTGTAATTGAAATTTTTACTAGTAAAGGAAAACCGAAATTAACCCATATATTTGTTTCTGTTTACGTTCTGATAACCGGTTGTGTTAATAGGTTACGGTTGCAAATTTTAAACTATTTGACAAACTATTTTAGCAATATGATTACTTTTAAATTCGTACTAAACTTTACGGCTTTATTCTAAACTTTTAACTTGACACTAATCTCTCTCTCTCTCTTCCGCTCTCTTTCCATCTACCGAATCAAACAGAAACCTTTGCCCAGAATACGGAAAAACTGCCCAATTATAAATTTCTGTATCACAAATCGGAGCATATAAGGCGGCCCAAGGTAACACCCAAGCATATGCCCAAGCCGCCCACGGATGATGCGCCGCCTGCTGACATCAAATAGAGAGAGAAAGCAGAAGAGATGCTAAAGCTGAGGACTTTTAAGTTTTTAAGTAGCAAGAAGCAGAAAGTTCAACTGTAAACTACCATATATATATATATATACATACATATATGCTTACCTGCATCTGTATTTATGTATATGTATATATATGGTATATATATTTTTAATATTTATTTATCGTATATTTTCGATGCTGTGTGTCCAGGAGCCAATTGTAATTATTATGGTTTATCTTATTACTCTTAACGCAAGTCATTTCATCTTTTGTGATTCTTAATATACAAACATACATATATATATATCTATATCGATATCTCTACACACTTCAAATGAAACATGTAAACGTACTGCGATCCTAGTGGATCGGAATTCTTGTGTAACCCATCTCTATGTAACCACCAAGCACTTTTAAGCTGATCTCTGATCGTTTTGGTATGTTCTTCTTGTTTCTGTAGTTCCTACACAGGCATTTGGTTTTCTATAGACTTGAGCACACACCACCCACCTCCACCTCCACCTTTAGGCCAAGATCAGTCAGTCGTACTTAAGCACTTTGGGCACCCCAGTTCTATTAATTAAATGTGTAATTGTAAACGTATCCTCGGTAGAACCGAGGCTACATGAGATGTTCTCTTGATATTAAACGAACATTCGCTTCACTGAAGGCACCTTAGCTACTACCCCATAGTTGTACAATTGAAGTAATATTAGTAGTTAAGCTAAATCACGCGAGGATCTGCTCAAATATATATGTGTGTGTGTGTCTGTACATTTTAAGCATGACCATTATCTATTTACTGGGAGGCTGGTTGGGGGGGCGTACTCGCACCGAGTTGACGCCCCTTAACTGATTTCGAGAGTAGTCTGCTTAGAGACCAGCACAGTTTGTGTGGAACCGACAAAGCGGGAACATCATCTTGTTGTTCCTTTTTTTTTTGAGTGAAAATGGGGCTGCTTGCAATTGGCCTAATCCTAGGCCTTTTTTGCCCTACTGTTTGGAGTTTTGTGAATGCGTAAGTGATGACTCATGTGAGAGATGGACACAACTCAATGGCTCTTCCGTTAGTCCCAAAATCATCAGCAAGGATGGAAATCTTATATTTGAATCGGGTGCCAATCGGAATATTAGTTTTCGCTTAAGCGCCAACTCGCGGTTTCTAATCAATGAGGAATACGATGTGCTGGAGCTGCTAATGGCCACCAGTGGGGCCAAAAAGCGACCAGCTGGTGCCAAAGAGGAATGGAATTCGAATGAAGATTTTATTGATGTACGTGAGCTGGCGGATCAATTGGCGGATTTTCGGAGGCGTGCATTTGAAACAGATGGTCTGAGTTCAACGTTGCGACAATTGCAGAACAGGTGAGTTGATGTAGAGTAAGTTGGTCCTTCGAGCCGGACTATTTTATAAAATACACTTAGCTCTCAGAAAAATTCTTTTCAAATAACTCTTAAAAATACATTTGTGGGCAGACATAATGATCCCTATCGGTTCTCAAGTCCCTGAGGGTCATCAAAAATTGATTAGAGAAATCAGTCTCAGTGTTCAATCATTTAAGCGACATTAACGATCTGTTTAAACGTCTATTGACAACTTCTGTCTGACCCTGGGGTTTGATAATTATAATTTCAGACAGACACTTCCGCTTAGGCCATCTTTACTTGTTGTATCATGACTTCTGTTTTCATTTTCAAATTCCAAGTCCAAATTATAGGAGATTGGGAAAAGCACCTCGAAAACTGTGCATATCAAATAGATTTTAAGCAAATGTCAAGCTCTCCTTTGAACGAGAAGAACATGTATCAATCTTTCTAAAAGTGCTTAATATCATACTGGAAAGTAAGCCACAGGCATATGATAATGGAGGATAGACCTTAAAAACTGTACTCACAATCACGAATCCGCCCACTAGGAGAATGGTTGGGAAATTATGCATGCTAATAACTGTTTTCAGCCGATTGACTTGAAACTCGGTTTGTAAGGGTAGTATGCGAAATAATCTATACTGTGATATTCCGATGTTGGAAAATCCTCCCCCAAAGTAGGAAAATTTACGAAAAAACTATTTTTTATACACTTGACTTGAAACTAAGGACTGAGGTTAAGGAAAGTATTCTAAATTTTATACTCTGTACCGAAGAAGGTACATAAGTTTGTGCAAAAGTATGTAACACGGAGAAGGAATCATTTCCGACCCTATAAAGTATATATATTCTTGATCAGCATCAACAGCAGAGTCGATATAGCCATGTCCGTCTGTCCGTCCGTCCGTCCGTCCGTCCGTATGAACAAACAGATCTCAGAGATGGTAAGAGATAGAGGTTTGACATGTATGGGACAAATGCTTCTTATACTTGCAGGCAGATCAAGTTTATTTTTAATTTTTGCCACGCCCCTCCCGCCCCCGCAATTTTGAAAAAACTCATATCTCCCACAGTTTTGTAGATAGATGATTCGTACCTTCTAGAGATAGTTAGTCATTTATGCCGAAGAAATGATAAAGATCGGAGGAGCGGTTCTCAAGTTATAAGCGAATAAGTGAATCACCCCCCGCCACCCCCTCCCACCCTTGCACAACCAACGCTGCACAATCTTAGAGAGAGAGAGAGGGGGGGAGAGAGCGAGAGAGAAAAAGAGAAACTTAGAGATGAGCGCAGCAGCAGCACTGCATTCAGCTCCTACTCTAGGTACAGAGTATATTATAGTCGGGCTTGACCGACTTTCTCACTTGTTTGAGTTGCTATTTTTCGAATTCGTAAATCAACTCACAAGGAGAATCCATGCAAATAACTATTTTAATCCGATCATGTAAGGATATAATACAATAATTTACGATGTGTCCCAAAAATCTGAATGAAAGTCGGAAAATGGAGAGCGGCTGATCTTTCTGTGAGCATTCTGTTATTTGTTATTATTAAAAACTCCTAAGCAAAGTTAACATTGTTACTTAAAAACAGCCTAGTCACAAAAACACAAAATTAAAAGACGGAATAAATTTTAAAAAAATCTCCTTCCAAGTTCGGGCGGCCGTACTGAGGGGTTAATGAATGTATGTTAGTTTCTTTTATGTTCATGGCGATCAGAAAAGAGTTATATGCTATATCCCACGTCTGTGAACCGATTCTAAAACGGTTAAATACGTTTCAAAAGTGGTACAGAGCCATATCTCAGAACTCTAATCCGTTGGTGACCATCCCTTTGCTCACGTTACTCAGACTACTCAATCCGTTGTTTTGCCTAGCGTAAATAAAACAACAACTAAAATTTAGTTGTGACCCCCAATAAAACTAAACAAACACACAGCAAACGCTCGAGCTTTGACAATGTCAAACGTAGTGTCATAAAAGCGTTCATTTGTTAAAATTTATGACTTCAAAATCATTTTGTACACTGTGTGAAAGAGTATAGTTTGTTTTGATGTGATTTGATTTTTTATTACATGATAAATGATGGATATATTTTGATTCTGATTTACTGCGAACATCAATTAGTAAAGAAAAAGTAGATTTTGAAAAACTAATAAAGGAATAAATAAATTCAATCAAAAATTTCTTAGTGTATAATTTTTTTCTCGTTGAAAGAAACAACAAAAACACAGATTTTTTGTCGTGACGCAAAGAGTTATAAATGTGTTCATTTTCCTTTAATTTATGACTTTAGAAGTCGTGTTTGTTGTAGATGTTGTTGTAGTGCTCACAATTGCAAATTCTGTGCCCACCAAGGCTCTAATCTATGAATTCAAATTTGTTTTCTATAGTTGAGTAAAATGAAGTTAGAGATTTTACTGATTCAATACTAGTTCCGGTTCCCAGTTCAGAGCCATATAAAGTGTGTTCCAATTAGAAATTTTTTATTTTAAATTACAAAAAAAACACAACAAATAAAATTGGTTGGTGGACTCTTTATTATGGGCTGAAAAAACTATTTCTGACATTTACTTATTAAAGATAATTTCATTCAAATATTGACCGTGACTTCGCCGCAAATTTCCAGCGAGTATCTCCTGAATTAGGCGAGTAATGTTGGCTTCCAAGTCTTGAATCGTAGATGGCTTATCAACGAAGACTTTTGATTTCACTTAACCCCACAGGAAAAAGTCCAGTGTTGGGATATCACATGATAAGGAACGTGTAATAAGCGTTAAGGCCATTGTTTTGTGCCCTGTTAAACAATTTTCTTGCTGAAACCAAATGTTGCGAACATCAAGGGCTTCAATGTCAGGTAACAAAGTCATTTATCATGGTGCGATAGAGCTGGCCATTAACGGTTGTGTTCCGTCTGGCCTCATTTTTAAAGAAATACGTACCGATAATTCCAGCAGCCCATAAACCATAACAAACAGTGCATTTTTGTGGATGTAACGGTAGTTCGAGAGTCTCTTCGGGTTGCTCTTCAAACCAAATGCGGCAATTTTGAAATAAAAAGTGCCTCGTCAATAAACAAAATTTTGCGCGAAAGCAGCGGCTCTTTATTGAGCTGCTGCAGAACCTGGCGTTAACAAAAATAAATTGACAGAATAACACCAGTCATGCGTGATATCTAAAAAAAAACAATATTGAAGAAAAAAAAATCCTCTTAATGAATCACCTTTCTCACCAACAATTTGAGTTAGGAATTAAAAATTTGGTGTGTACTTTGGTAGTACATATGAAATTAGATACTTTCCCATTTCCGAACCAGACAGCTAAACCGGTACCATAGCGGTTCAGAGCCACATCTCAGAAAGTATATAAGATGTGACTCTAGGTTCATAATGTGAGTGTGAGACATTTTATAGGATCAAGTCTGATTCTCAATTAAAGCTAACCAGTAATAAGTGAACAAAAGCCATATCTCTAAAATTATTTAAGCTATGAACAGGAAATATGTAGCTTGATACTTTCCCAATTTAAAACTGGTTTCACTTTTCAGCCACACAGAAAAAATGATCCATTAAGATCCACCAGTATGATAAACATAGTCTTTTTATGATATTACAATATTCATTTTTCATATCCCTTGGATAATTTTCAGTTCCATTGGATAAAAATCTTAGATCAATTTAACATAAAATGGATATTATTAATATCTTTCTTACAATATATAGTTAGAGCGAATAATATAGTGAGGGTAAGTATCAGAACGAGCAAAGCAAATAGGCGAGCAAGAGGCAAATAGGCTGGCAATGTTACAATCATTCTCGGCATTGACATTGTTAAAATGAAGTGATGGGAGGAATTCTAAGGAGTAACGTTTATTTTTTGCTTGCACCTAAGTAGGCAATTGTTATAACAATCCTTATTTTGCTATTTAACTTAATAACGAACCACCTCATATTTAGCAGTCAGCCCTGATTCAGAGTTCTGAAATTTTCATAAAAGTTGAGAGCTATTATTTTGCCGAGTGAACCATAGAGGAAGGAGATCGAGAAGAAGTAGGACGAGTGAAGCGAGAAACGCATACATTAATAAAAATGCCAAGCAGAACGAAGCGCTAGATGCACTGTCGACGTCCCTAAAATGGTCAAGGAAAGACCTGTTATACTGAGAGACTAAGAGGTTTAGAGCACAGAAGTCCGCTTTCTGAGGTGAGGTGGAGAATCCAATAAAGCAGTGGCGGGCTTAGGCTTAGACTTTCATATCAACTAGAAGAGTAGGATGATAAACTCTGGAGCAACACTTTAGCCGCACTTAGTTTTTTCAGTGTACGCATAGAGATTACCGTTTGAAAGAGCGAGAAAAATAGGAGAAAATAAACGATCAGTGCAACAACTAACCGTTATTTTTTATTTTCGATTTGTGGGAGGTGCATCACTATAGCCGCACAATTTAATTTCTTACTCTGTGTTTGCTGGCGGGAATTTTTTTTGGCCTATACTTGGTTGAGTAACTATTTGTAATAAATTTGTAAACATGCCAGCAGGCCAGTGCTGTCAAATGTCGAGAAAGGCCAAATTCTGGCGCTTAAAAGTGAGAATAGCTAATTTCGTAAAATTGTCTAATGAATTGGTCGCTCCGACAAAGTTGTGCGACATTTTTGTAAAAACCGAACTGAATATGGAAAAAAGAACACGGAGGACGTAAGCCAAAGATAAGTTAGCGTGACCAGCGCCGATTCTTGAGTGCTGCAAGTAATTCATTAAAGACCTTTAATGCATTAGCGGCTGAATGTGGCCTAAAAGTGTCTCGCTGGACCGTTGCAAGGTCTTTAAAGAAATCTGAAAACATAGTGCGACAAAAATTGAAGGTGGCACCAAGGCCATAAAGAAGCCCAGATTAAATTCGCCTGATGGGTTCTCGCACTTTTGTAGGGATTTGAGGAAGAAACCCCTGTACTTTTCTAAGAGAAATTTTGAAGGAGGATCATTGATGGTTTGGGCTGCGTTCTGCGAGTGCGAATGCGTGGAGCTGGCATTTCTTAAGGGAGTAGGAGGACATTTTGCTAATGAATTTATTGCCTTTTCTTTGCGGTCGAAGGCTTTATAATGCTCGGATTTTAGAGTGGACCGCGTGTTCCCGGACATGAAACCGTTGGAGAACTTGTGGGCGTTGCTGGTCCGAAGGATTTTTGCTCAAAGCACTAAGTACAATAGTACTAAGGACCTCAAATTGGCAATTATTAAGGCATTGGAAGAACTTTCTCTTAGTGATTTAAAAAACCTCGTAGACAGTATGCCGAATAGGATCTATGAGTTAATCAGTGTTAAAGGAGGTTACACTCATTATTACAGTGTATAAAAATATATTAATTAGTTATACATTTTTCTATAGTTTATTTTATTTAGTAAAGTGCGGCTATAGTGATGCACCTCTCACAAGTCGAAAATGAAACATAACGGTTAATTTTTGCGCTGAGAGTGTTGATGTTTGTCATTAATTTTCCCTCATTCTTCACGCCCTTTCACACGGTAATCGCAAAGTTTTTCTAGCTCTACTATTTCTATGCGTACACTGAAAAATCGAGGTGCGGCTATAGTGTTGCTCCAGAGTTTATGAGGCTTCAGTAACAGGTAATGAAACCGTTCTACTGACTGTTGAGCAAGATGGATCAGATGTAATAACCAGAATCAGAACTTTTTTCTTACATTTTAGGAAAGAGTTGAAAGAGAGAGACAGCCTCTGTGTGTCTATTATTGAGTAGGCTTTCGATCGTATTAGTACAGCGTTTGTGAAGAAGAGCGAAGCCAAAAAGTAAGAGCGTATGGGGGTGCGAGAATAAAGCGACGCAAACCAGCTCTGACCTACTTGATCGACAGCTGACCAGCGACTGAAAAAGCTGTTTGCTCTCTTGGCACAATTTAGTGAATAGCGAATCTGAAGGAATGACAAATGCCGATTTCTTTGAAGTAAATAAATCAGGCCTGTTCCCGTTTCCGAATTCGATTAATCTGAATTGGTAAGAGCTGTGATTTCTAAAAGACGATCAAAGAATTCCGGCGAATCTTTTTGTAATCAAGAAGTACATTTAACAATTCCGATTCCGCATGATTTGACCAGAATCGAAGCGGGAACCGGCCTGAATATCTTCTCGGTTTCTGATTCCACTCTTCTCTGGAGTGGATGAAGACGTGAAATGCAATAGAAAGATACTCATGTGGCATACAGTTTGTAGGATGTTCCTCTTGCTCGAGAGCATCACCGACTCTAAATGCTCTTTGTTTTCTTCAGAACTCGCAACTCCAAGGCCTTGCTGCGTCGCTATCAGGTCCGCCTGCGCAATGTGGAATCTAAGTTGCATCGTATGGAGGTACAGCTGGAAGTGGATAACTGTCAGAGTGGCCCGTGTGAGAATGGCGGAACTTGCTACAATGCCTTCAATGGCTTTCGCTGTCAGTGTCGTGCCGCTTTCGAGGTGGGTTGTGGTCCCACAATTTCAAGAGGGGCGTTTTCACAGCTGGGGGAGACTCTTCTCGTTTCAGGGCGTGAAATGCGAACGCGATGTGAATGAGTGTGCTCTGTACGAGGGCACCGATCTGGGCTGTCAGAATGGTGCTCAGTGTGTAAATCAATTTGGTTCCTACAGCTGCCTCTGTGCCGCCGGTTGGCATGGCTTGCACTGCACCCAGCGCAAGGGAGGCTGTTCCCAGGCCAGTGACTGGAACCAGTGTGGCCATGGCATCTGTATACCCAGTACGGATGAGCAAGGCTATCGCTGCCTCTGCGATGCTGGCTGGAAGATTAATAGTCTGACGCTCACCTGCAGTGAGGATGTGGATGAGTGCAGTGATGCGGCAGCGCATACACCTTGCTCGACCAAGTGCATCAATTTGCAGGGAGACTTTACCTGTGCCCCCTGTGCGGCTGGTTTGACCGGCAACGGGGTGAGCTGTCGGGATATAAATGAGTGCGAAACGAATAATGGTGGCTGCAGTCTCAGTCCCAAGGTGGAGTGCATTAATAGCTATGGATCGCATCATTGTGGTGATTGTCCAGTTGGCTGGGTGGGTGACGGTAGAACCTGTGTGAGGGGAAGGGGAGGAGATGGTGATACGGGCGGCAGCATTACCAGCTGTACGCAGCGTGGCAATCTATGCCATCCGCAGGCGCAGTGCTCCGAAATCTCGGGCACTGTCATCTGCAGCTGTCCAGCTGGCTGGGTGGGCTCGGGCTATGGACCGAATGGCTGTGTTCAAGGCACCACCAGAAATTGCAATTCTATGCCGTGTCTGGTAAGTGCACAGAAAGATCCTTTTGATATTATTATACCCATTTTTCATGTCCTTTGGATCCTAAATTCTTGCTTTTTGTTCTGTGTAGAATGGAGGCCTTTGCGTCGATGCGGGTCCCTCCAACTTCACCTGTTACTGTCCACGCGGCTTTGTCAAGCCCGTATGTGAACCCGCTCCGAATCACTGTGCTCGTCAACCCTGCCTCAACGGTGGTCGCTGCATACTCACTCCCAGCGATCCCAGTGGCTTTGTCTGCCAATGCCTGCCCGGCTATAGAGATCGCCTTTGCTCCTCACGGTTTAGCAGCTGCAATGCACTGTTAAGTGCCCCAAGTGGACGCCTCCGTTATCCAACGGCTGGACCAACTTACGAGCACAATGCCCAGTGTGCCTGGGTGATACGCACCAATGAGTCGTTGGTGCTGAACGTCACCTTCAATAGCTTCGATATAGAAGATGCCACCGAATGTCGCTACGATTGGCTGCAGATCAACGATGGACGCACTGCAGCGGCCCAAATTATTGGCCGTTATTGTGGCCATCATTTGCCACACGGCGGCAACATCATCTCCTCGGGCAATCAATTGTATCTTTGGTTCCGCTCGGATAACTCCACCACGAGGGAGGGTTTTGATCTTAGCTGGGAATCGCTGGAACCGAAATGTGGTGGCCTCTTTGAATTTGAGACACATGGCACAATAGCCTCACCGGGCTCACCGGGTCCCTATCCCAAGAATCGGAATTGCGAATGGCATTTAAAGGCACCCAGTAGCAAACGCATCAAGTTGACGTTCTTCAGTCTACAGTTGGAGCAGCATGAGGATTGTAATTTTGATTATGTTCAGGTAACTTTATTTCAATATTCTACCCCAGCTCCTTTCCCAATCCCACTTCTTTTACCCAACAGATCCGTGACGCCATCTCGGGTCGTGAATTGTCCAAATTTTGTTCCAGCGGTCAGCCTGCCCCTTTGCTGTTACCCACCCACGAGGCCTTCGTCATCTTCCATTCAGATGCCGAGGGCACTGATACCGGTTTCCAGTTGCACTATTCCGCCGAAGAGCGTTTACCTGGCTGCGGTGGTGTCTATACGAGTAAAGAGGGTACCATACGTGCACCCAGCCATCCCAGTGGTGAGGCCATCTCCTGTGAATATGAAATACGTATGGCTGTGGGTGAATCGATAGCCATTGATTTTGTTAGCTTTGAGTTGGACTTGGATGATTGCCTGGAACTGTACGATGTGGCGGATGATACCAACAAGGACCTGCAGGCCAAATACTGTGGAGGAACAGGAGGAGCAGCCGTGACACTACCACCTGAATATGATTCGCTCTACAATCGAGTGCTGATCAAATTTTATGCCACGGGACAGGGAAAGTTTGAGCTACACTATCGCATGTCCTGCTATTATACCTATGACAGTGCCAATGGTACCTTAACATCACCTGGTTATCCCAATCTAACGCACAGCGATCAATTTTGTATCTACAAGATTATAACAGCTCCCAATACGGTGATTGCGCTGACACGTGTGGACTTTCAACTGGAGGATAGCTCGCAAGCGAATGATGATGATGATGATGATGATGATGAACAGAGCTGTGGCAGCACCAGTCTTAGGGTGAGTAGAGGAAGAGCGTTGGTTTTGTTAAGCGACTACAAAGAAACAAAGGAGAGCTTTTGAGGATCGTCTAATTTTTAGATAATATCTATAGGACATTAAAAATTTATCCATTTGAACTGTTGAAAAGTATAATTTTTATACCCTTGCAAAGGGTATTATAATTTTGCCCAGAAGTTTGCAACGCATAGAAATATTCATTTCCGACCCTATAAACTATATATATTCTTGATCAGGGTGACGAGCTGAGTCGATTGAGCTTTGTCCGTCCGTCTGTCTGTCCGTCTGTCTGTCTGCTTCTACGCGAACTAGTCTCTCAGTGTTAAAACTATCAAGCTGAAACTTTGCACAGAGTCTTCTTTTTACTGCACACTGCCAATATGTCGGAACCGACCAGATCGGATGACTATATCTTATAGCTGCCATAGGAACTATCGGTCGAAAAGTGGGTCTTTGTGAGAAAAACTTTTTTGCTTTTAATGTTAACGTCTCCCACTTCAGCGATTATTAATATTATACGCTTTCACAAGATTAGGAAGTTTTGGTCAAAATCGGATGGCTATATCTTATAGCTGCCATAGGAACTATCGGTTGAAAAGTGGGTTTTAATGAGAAAAACTTTGTTTTTAATGTTAACGTGTCTCACTTCAGCGATTATTAATATTATACTTTTATACAGATTTGGTGGGCAAGATGGATAACTATATCTTAGAGCTGTCAGGAACTATCGTCAAAAGTGGGTTTTAATGAGAAAACTATTTTGTTTTTAATGTTAACGTGTCTCACTTCAGCATTTTAAGGTTTTACAAAGATTTGGAAGTTTTGGTCAAAATCGGATGACTATATCTTATAGCTGTCATAGGAACTATCGGTCGAAAAGTGGGTTTTATTTAGAAAAATAGTTTGTTTTAATGCTGGCGTTCTTAAACTCTGATGTATTAAAACATTTGCCAAGGTATAAAAACTTCGGCAAAGACGAAGTTAGCTTGGCCTTCTCGTTTTCATATCTATTTGATCTATATGACATATCCCTTGCGATTCCCTGCTTAAGCTATTTAATCAATCCCTTGAGCTTAGTGATTTCCCCTTATTATGGAAGGAATCGTTTATTATTCCCATTTATAAAAAAGGGTCTAGGTCGAATATAGATAACACAGTGTTACAAAAAAAAAAATCTGCACATTCTTTTCACGGGACCCAGTAAATATTGTTGTTAGTCGAGTATCGCATTTCCTCATACTTAGTTTTTTCCTAACACCCCCAAAATCTGAAGTTATGGCCCAAAAACCGTTTTTTGATATTTTACCTCAAATCAATAGATATAACTCGCGAATAAATTGTCCGATTGTTCATAACTTTATCAATTCTGATAGCGACGAGAGGAATGTAAAACAATTTAATCAATGGTTTGACTAATTTAACGCGATGGCTAAGAAATGCGGCTTATAGATCTGGCATTTTCAACTTTTTTTGAGAAACTTGTACTTTGGCCATCACTGGTTTAACTATTTTACTCTATGCTATTTTTTCTTAAATTTTATTATTAAAGCCCCTTTGATTCTCCGTTGAACGGTTGTTGTCCCAATAAATTTAGATACCGTTTGTCAATTATGCGCGGTTTTCTGAGTACACATCGACAATTTAGTATTTTTTTATAAGTATGTCAACATATTTCTGTTTGCTTTAACATTCGTGCCCCTAAAAGTAAACTCATTTTTGATTGGCGTCAGATTCAAATAATTTTTTTAAATACTTAAAATGCAAACGATTTCTGGGCCAAGAAGCTTTTATGTAGCCAGCTTGTAAAGCGAGCTATAGTAAGAATGTAATGAGCTGAAACTCGCTTATAAAAAGGAGCAGTGCTCAGCAAAAACCCAAAGGCAGGCACGGTTAAGGATTTTGAAAAGCTGATTGCTCAAGCCTTGGCCACCGGCGTGAATAGCGAAATGTGTCCCGGCCTTGCGGGCCAGTCGGGGGAATATCTGGTTAAATGCAGAGAATTTAGCTGTGGGTTCTATATGAAAATAAACCGTTTAATACCTAAGAAATTACTTTTCAAGCCCACAAATAAGGCCCAATGATAACTGCATAACCATAATTGTAATAATACAGAACCGCGATAAAATAACAACGATGACCAATGATGAAGAATATAAAATCCACTATAGCAGGATGGACGAATTATTAAATACCAAACAAGAACCAAAGAGAACCACGCCAAGATAAAATGAGAAGAAAGTGACATTAGCTTGCACTTAAGCAGTAATGCATAGCCGGATTGGGCATCGACCCGTTATTCTGTGTAAAAATCAATGCGCAATAAAATACTCGGTGGACTCAGCGCGTTATAAATTGCCTCCTTTTGAGCCGAGGATCTGCACAAGCTGACGTCGCAACAAGTGTATTTAGCTCGCTTTGAAGAAAGTTAAAACAACTTAGTCCAAGCGTGTCGACGCATCGAGCATTAAGTGCAATGTGGGCGACTTTGACTCGCTTATTAGGATAGTTTTTGCTGTTTCGGAAAAATAGCTTATTTTGGCTCAATAGGTAACATTAATTTCGAGTGTTAATCTTGGCCCAGAAATCGTGAAACATGAAAGTGTTTATATATTTGAATTTTAAGTATTTTTAAAGATTATTTGAATCTGGCACCAATCAAAACTGAGTTTACTTTTAGGGGCACGAATGTTAAAGCAAACATAAATATGTTGACATACTAACAAAAAATACTAGATTGTCGATGTGTACTCAGAAAAACGCGCATAACTTCGACAAACGGTATTCAAATTCATTGGGACAACAACTGCTCAACGGAGAATTAAATGGGGTTTTATAATAAAATTTAACAAAAAATTATATAGAGTAAAATAGTTAAACCAGTGATGAACCAAAGTACAAATTTCTCAAAAAAAGTTGAAAATGCCAGATCTGTAAACCGCATTTCTCAGCAATCGCGTTAAATTAGTCAAACCATTAATAAAATTGTTTTAAATTCCTCTCGTCGCTATCGGAATTGATAAAGTTATGAACAATCGGACTGTTCATTCGCGAGTTATATCTATTGATTTGAAGTAAAATAGCAAAAATTGGTTTTTGGGCCATAACTTCAGATTTTGGGGGTGTTAGGAAAAAACCAAGTTTGAGGAAATGCTATACTTGACCTGTTCTACAGCGTGTGCTAGGTCATTTCGAAAGTATTTTTTCTGTGTAACACTGTGTAATTAAAGAGGAATCTGTAAACTGTATGCCATACCCAAATTATTCGAACATATAATTACTGTCCAGTTACAACATTTTTGCCAACCCATTCTTAGTCCCTCCCAGCACGGTTTTATTCGTCGACGCGCAATTTTCACTAATCTACTCGAATTTTCTTCAATAATAAATCAGGGATTTCTTCATCGTAAGCAAATTGATGTCGTCTACACGGACTCAGTCAATCTTAATTTACTTCGATTTAAATCATGCTTAATTGGTCTCCAACCCAACTACCTCCGCTAATCATTCCTTACCAATCGGTCCCAGCGCGTACGTTTTAAGTCTTCTGTATCTCAAATCGTTCATGTTTCCTCTAAAGTCCCACAGTCATCTTGGCCCATGTTTATTCAACCTTTTCATTAACGACATCCAGCAAGTTCTTTCCCATTCAACAGTCCTTATGTACCCTGATGATCTCAAGCTATGTGCGTCATTTGGCGATCCAGTTTCTCCACTTCTATTACAAAGTGATTCAAACGCTCTGAGTGCTTGGTGCAGCCTGAATCGTGCTAAGTGCAATATTATGACTTTTCATATAACCAAGCCGTATCTCTTCGAATACACCATTAATGGTAAACCGTTAGATCGCATATACAAGGTCGATGAGTTGGGTATATTATTTGAACCCAATTTGAGCTTTTCTGCATTACCAAATTTACCAAGATCAAATCGAATCAGCTCAGAAACAGTTTCTGATTTTTGTCCTTCGTGGCCTAAACTGCGACACCACCATCCATCTACCCCCTATGAACAGGGATTACGCCTAATAGACCTCCCATCACTAAAAACCAGAAGAATCTGTCATGCTGTGGTTTTCATCCCAATGCTATTGGCTGGTGAGGTTGACTCCATTGCTTTCCTAAGCCTCGACACTATATACCCATCAACCTTCCGCCCCGCCTAACGAACTATGTTCATCGAGACCCCTTCCGTTGCCTGTGCCTATAGCTCTATCTCAGATATAAAGATCGCCTTACTGTCACTCCTCAACTAAAATCTTTAAGCCTTGGCTAGTGTGAACTCTGATCACCTAAACTGTGAGTTGAAGCATAGCTGGCATTGGCCAATATATTAGTCCCTGAACCGGGTCAGAAGTTCGCAATTGGGTTCGTTTTAAATTATAAATTTTTCTTAATATAATTGTTTACTTACATGCACATATTCCAAGAATAAATCTTGTCTTAATTTTATCCTATTCGAAAAACATAGCCATTGATTTGTTAGTAGTTGTTAATATTTCCCGAAATTTATGATAACAACAAGAGATTGTACATATGATAATAATGTATCATATTAAGCGTTGCCTTCGAGAATTTAACTTCCAGTTAGCCAATGTTAAGGTCCCACAGGAACCTCAAGACTGCCCAAGTTTTTAGAAAATTTGGATCAATACATAAATGATTGCTATTAATGTTCCTGGTAAATTTAATATGGTTCCATATGCAAAATCGATTTGTTCAAAGATTGCCCAATGCTATGTAGACATTATTAGCCTACTTTTTGATAGTGAGCTTATACACTATGTACTTACAGAAACTGAACCTGGTTCTCAAAAAGCTCGGGAAACCGTACAAAGAAGTGATTTTTTAGTTTTTGAGTACGGATTTCTTAATCCCGAAATTCTTGTCTTGATCCCGGTTTTATCGATATATAATTATTTCAACTACACGCAATTGATTTTATCGTGCTATTCGCTCTCGACTTGATTCCTCACTCGGATCCAATCAAGAAGGTACGACATGGATTTAATAATATAGACGACTCCAAATCAGTCGTTTGCATACAACTCTAAAAACAGGACACAAACAACATTACAATGGAGAGTGGTCGTTATTGAAGTCTTCAATAAACTTGACCCATCCATACCTTCTCATGCTGGAAGTGTTTTATCTGGTAGGGAATAACAAGGCAACGGTTAGTGCAAAAAACCCACACCAATAACTCCTATGCTACCCATTACTCTCAGTTTTGAAATTTCGCTTTGACAGTGGAATTCCCTACTTACTTCCGACTTTGAATTAGGAACCGTACTTGAATGAGTATTTTCGGATTGATACAAGTCTTTTAGGATTGTTCCAATCCTTTCGTACTTGATTCCAGTGTACTAGTCGTTCTAGATAGACATTTCAATCCGAAGGTCGAGATCAAATCAATTTTTTTGCGCTTGAGTTTAGCTTGCCTTTTTCTGTATACTTTAATCCCAAAAAGATATTGCTTCTCAGGTAACATTTCAACAAAATCCTTTTCCTTTTTTAATAAAAAAACGAGAAGGCCAAGCAAACTTCGTCTTTGCCGAATTTTTATATCCTTGCAAATGTTTTAAGTAGTAGTATTTATTAATTATAGTTTTTTTTGGCTTGACAGTGCCGTTTGCCATTCTTGTAAATGTTTTACATGTTTAAAAATAATAAGCTTAATTTATAAAAATTTTGGTTTAAAAATCTCTTGCTATTATTTGACGCCTATAAGTAAAAATATCGTTTATGTATGATCCAAGCAACGACCAGTTTGAGCCATTCAGGAGAACGACAGCTGAGACTGCAGTCAGGGTGTTTGTACCAAAATAGCGAAACCTTATCTCTTTTAAAATCGGACATATAGCAATAAAGTGCAGCACGTCTTCTCTCACGTTCAAATTGCATAGGGTGCAGTGATCACCGCTTATGTGGGGCTTGTATCCCAGTTGCAGCATCTCACATCTGGCCTTGAAGATGATGCTAATTTACCTGGTCTCGAGATTGTCGCGGAAATAATTGTTTTCGCCCAAATTGTAGTTCTATCTTTTATATATGAGCCTTACATCGCTGTTCCGAGCCCGATTCTCGCATCTGACTCTGTGTTGATTTTTGCCAGCTTTCGACATCGTCGATTTGGGTTTCTGCTCCGTACTCGGCAAAAAGCGATTGCCATACTGCAAAGCATTGTGACTTTTCCTCTAGTAGGTGCTTGGCTATAATCTTTGGTAGTCTTTGATCCGTCAGTCGCATTACTTTTGCCATACAGTTAAAATGTCTGCTGAGCGTGGAGTGGTGTTGAGTGGGTAAGCCGGTTTCCAAGTGCAAAGCGTAATTGGGAGTGTTCTGTGGGAGTTTGAATATTTTTTTCAAATACATGCGACTTAGTTTTTCAACTTCCTCATACTTGTTAAGACCCCATACCTCTGACGCATAGAACATAATCGCACCCGATGTTGCCTCAAAAAGATTATATTTGGCGCTTGCTTTTATTTGCCGCTTCCCGTGAAAAGTGTTCCATGTGCTGTTTATCGCCCTTGTGGCTTCCTTGCGTTTGCGTTGTGAGGTGCCTTTCCATATCCATATTTTGGGTGAGAATCACGCCTAGATATTTATACTCCTGTACAGTCTCGAGTTGTTCTTCCTTAAGAAACCACTGTTCAAGTTTTGATTTTCGTCCCCTGCCATCCCGGACTACTAGAATGTTTGACTTTTCACAGTTTATTCGAAGTCTCCATTTATCACAGAAATCTGCGGTCTTATTTATCATGCGTTGTAGTTCTCTCGGGGTTTCCGCCATCAGCACCACATCATCCGCATACATTAAGATTTTGCATGTTGTGTCACCTATGAATGCACCGCCTGGAAGCTCTGTATGAAGGTCGTCTATATAGAGTGCAAACAACAGCGGGCTCAAAATACATCACTCCAGTGTTTGACTGAAACCACTCCGAGCATTTGCTGCCATCCCATATTATCGTGGTATTATTGTCGTATAGGCTTTTAATCGACGTTATGAATTTAGTTGACAGTCCTAAGTTACCTAGCTTAAACAGAAGCGCTTCTCTATTTACGGTGTCAAAGGCTGCACTAAAATCAACAAAAAACAAGTAGAGCTTCTTTTTTTGTTCCAGGTATGATTTCGCAATGGTGGTTAGTATATAGATGGAATATATAGTACTGTATCCTTTCCTGAAACCCGCTTGGTACTAGCTTAAGAGCTTATATTCTTCTACCCAAGTTGTCAGGCGCCGCAGCAGTACTGACGCGTACACTTTTGCCATTGCATTTTTAAACGATATTCCTCTGTAGTTTGCAGGTATTTTGGGGTTACCTCTTTTGTATATTGGGAAGACCAGATTTTTCCTAAAGGACTCGGGTGCTTCTGTGATGCTTTTAATGAACTCTGGTGAGGCGTTCTTGAGAAACTCTGCTGGTATGCGATCTATCCCTGGTGCCTTTTTATCCTTACAGTTTCGGAGAGCCATCTCAACTTCATCAACTTCTATGATTCTGTCCAGAAAATGACTTGCAGGTGTAGTGAGAAAGTAGCGTTGAGGATTTGTTTGATCCGGTGTGTACAAAACTGTGTGAAAGTGCGTGGCTAGTGCTGCCACGTTTTGTTTTCTCGCCAGCTTCCAAAAGTCCTTGCTATTTCTTACATTGTTGAAGTACTGCTGCATTCTATGGTAGTAATTTTGCTGCTTACTTTGGCACAAAATCTTGTACACTGTGTTTGCCTGTTGGTATTGTACTCGCAAATGTTTTAATATATCAGGTTTTGGAAAGCATTAAAACAACCAATTTGTCTAAATAAAACCCATTTTTCGACCGATAGTTCCTATGACAGCTATAAGATATAGTCATCCGATTTTGACCAATACTTCCAAATCTTTGTGAAAGCATATAATATTAACAATCGGTGAGTTGGGAGACGATAAAATTTAAAACAAAAAAGTTTTTCTCACAAAGATCCTCTTTTCGACCGATAGTTCCTATGGCAGCTATAGAAATAGTCATCCGATCCGGTCAGTTCCGCCATATTAGCAGTGTGCAGTAAAAGGAAGACCCTGTGCAAAGTTTCAGCTCGATTGCTTTAAAACTGACAGACATACGGACGGACAAATCTCAATCGACTCAGTTCGTGGCCCTGATCAAGAATATATATAGTTTATAGGGTCGGAAATGAATATTTCTATGCTTTGGAAACTTCTGAGCAAAATTATAATACCCTTTGCAAGGGTATAAAAATATATTAGAAATATAGATCAATTTGAGTACATGTAAAAATTACTTACCTGATGTATGTATTTGCTTATTATTTTATTACCTGTACAAAAAAGTTGAAATAGATTTTTTGTTCAAGTTGGACGAAACGAATTTTTCGCCGTTCTTCGTACGGAGCTTTAGTGTGAACATTTTGTTTCAAATTTATTTTTATACCCTTGGAGATGGTATATTTATTAAGCATCTCGACCTACCTAAATCGCTTCGATAAACCGTGAAGAAAACTGTTCCTAACCCAAAGCACAAAAAAATTATTCTTGATCAGCATAACGAGCTTAGTTGATATTGCCATGTCCGTCTGTCCGTCCGTTCGTCCGTCTGTTTCTATGCTATCACCTCCGTCAGTTTTAAAGCTATCTTAGCTCTTAGATTTTAAAGGCGAAAGCAAAAGTCATAGTTTTATGCCTTTTTTTAAGATGTCATAATTATACATGTTCTAACAGGACCAGGTGCAAGTGTTTTGCATAACGTTTATTTGATTTCAAATAATTTCATAATTAAAACAAAAATATTACATTCCGACCTTAATTTCCTGCATTTCTCCTGCATTCCATTTTTTGTTGAAAATTAATTGCTACATGTGTAAATTAACTGCGTCTCCATTTTTATCATGAAGCTTAATCGCAATATAACAATTTTAGGTTAAAATTTGAGGTAAAAGTGTTTCAAACGCGGGGCAGACTGAGTGATAGTACAAAAAGGTTGATTCATAAAATTATTTCAGAGTTTCTGAGGTGGAAAGACCAACAATGACCAACAAGAATTAACAAAAGCCCAGTGCGATTTTCTTTCACAAACTCATTTCAAAACACAAAACATAAAAATGCTCTAACAAAGGCATCGAATTTTTCAACATATTTTGTCAACAAATCGGCTGCGGTGAATAACTCGGTCGATTTTGATTACGGTTATAATCCTGTACTGTTTAAAAAATAATCAGGCCAATTTAAATGCCTTGACCGAAAGCTGAAATTCCTCAAAAAATTAGACCATTTATGTACATCAATTTTAACCTTGATTGATTGATCACCTTAATCCCCTCCCTATCTACGCCACTGCATCTCAAAAAATCGATGCGTCTTTTGATGTGATCCACGAATCGCTTCAATTTTGGAGTTCTTCAGAAGAGCAAAAGTGCTGATTCTCAAGGGCATGCATCATTGATGATGGTGAAGGACTTCCCATTTCAGCGTTTCAAGAAATGTTTTGACCGGCGGCGCAACATGTGGCCGAGCGTTGTCATGTTGCAAAATTACCTTGTCGTGCCTTTGGCGGCATTCTGGCCGTTTTTGCTTCAATGATCGGCTCAGACGCATCAATTGAGTTCGATAGAGTTGCCGTGTGATGGTTTTACCCGGTTGTAGGCAGCTCATAGTACACCACGCCCAATTGGACCCATCAAATACACAGCATTACCTTGCCACTGTGAATATTCGGCTTTGGCATCGATTTTGGCATTTAGATGGCCTTCAGCTACATGTTTCTTCAAATGAAAGCACAAAAGTATTCGGTGCACACAAAAACTATGTTGTTTACACTTTAGCGAAACGACACATACTGAAAAAGAAAGTCTTATGATGAGGCTTCAAAATGAAGTTGGTGACAACATTGTCCGACGCCATCTCTTAAAGATTCTTTAAAGTTCACTTAATTTTCACTTAACTTAAACCTCTGGGAGCTAGCGACCAGGGCAGAGCGCACCTGTTAAATTTTTTTATTTTGAATGAAGCAGCGTCTATGACTATGTCGCTCTCTTTCGCAGCAAAGGTCATACTTGACTTGCTCGATATCGGGTTTTCGTTTGACTATAACCAAATTCGATGCCTTTGCATCATTTTCCTGTAAAAAGGATATGTCACAAAAAGGGTCTTAAACTGATGTTATTTCTTTATCCAATGGAGCTGAATAATATTTATAATTCTTTCTCCGAGGATCTTTTGGTTTTTTTATACCTTTGGAGAGGCTATATTAAAATTGTCCGGATGCTCCAAGGGTATATAAACTTCGGTCGAGCCGAAGTTAGCTTCCCTCTATTTTTTTGTGTAATTTCTGTATTTGTAACCTTTGTGTGTCTCCTTTTACCCCCATTAGATCAACGATGGCTTGAACCAAAACATACTGGGACCCTTCTGTGGACAGCGTCTGCCTCCTGTTGATTATTTGTGCAAATCCAATGTGGTCAATTTCCAACTGCAAACGGACTCTGGTAGTCGTGGCACCGGCTTCAAGTTTAACTATCGTTCCGTGCCGCTTGGTCGCGGGGAGTGTGGTGGGATCCATACCAAGCTGGGTCAAAATATACGACTGCCCGTCAATGATGAGGGGCAGTATGCGAATGAGGCCAAGTGCGTTTGGGTTATTGTGGCACCGCCCCGGAAGGGCATATTGTTGCATTGGCTCAGTTTTCGGCTGGAGGGTAGCAGTGATTGTGGGTACGATTATGTGGAGATCTTTGATAAGCTCAATCCGGAGGATGATGATTCGGCTTTGGCACGCTTCTGTGGTGTTCACCCGCCAGAGGATATGTTGAGTCATTCACGGCATTTGGTAGTCAAATTTGTGTCCGATTACAGCGACACCAGCGCCGGCTTTGAGTTGTCCTATAGCTTTGTGGATTTGGATAAGTGTGGTGGACACATACATAGTTCGACGGGTCAGCTGGCTTCGCCCAACTATCCGTCCAACTATAGCTCTGACTTGAATTGTGACTGGACGTTGACCACACCGCCTGACACTCAGGTGGAAGTGCAGCTGGAAATGCTGGACCTGGAGATATCTGAGAGTTGTAGTCGTGACTATCTTGAGATTCGGAATGGCGGAGATCTCACTTCTCCGCTGATTGGACGTTTCTGCAATGTGGACTATCCACGTCGTGTGCCCAGCTTTAGTAACGAGCTGCGTATAGTCTTTCACTCGGATGGTGCGGGCAGTGGGCGTGGCTTCCGCCTACGCTGGCGTGTGTATGCCAATGGTTGCGGCGGTCGTCTGCCCGGCAATGCCGGTGTCATAGTCTCACCCCGCTATCCCAACAATTATCCGCACAATGCACACTGCGAGTGGCAATTGCGAGTGCATCCGGGCTCAGGCTTGAATATACTGATCGAGGACTTGGAACTGGAGGAGCTGTATGATTGCCATTACGATAATGTCAGGATCTATGAGGGACAAAGCATAGCTGGCCACGATCCTTTACTAACTTTATGCAACCAACCCGATGAACAGCATAAGACGCTATTTCTGGACTCCAATGAAGCCGTCATCGCCTTCAATTCGGATATCAGCAATTCAGAACGTGGCTTCCGCCTTTCCTTTGCGGCCAACTGTAGCCGCACTTTAACTGCCACCTCCGGGACCATCGAAAGCTTGAACTATGGTGAACCCTTCTCGCCAGATGTGGCCATTAATTGTAACTGGACGATTCAGGCACCGCGGGGTAATCGCATACGCTTGGAGTTTTCTCATTTTGAAGTAAGTGAAAAACGCTCTCCGGTAGAACTGGAGAGTGGTGTCTATTTGGTGGATGGTGCAACGGGTGCTGTGGTACATGTACTGGAGGCCATAATGCACAATGCCACGGCTGATGTGTTGACTGTACTCCACAATGCCAGCAATATTAACTTTCAATTGGAATATCGCATCGACGGTTGCCTGCAGGAGTTCCGCACATCGAGTGGTTCATTCGAATCACCCAATCATCCGGGCATGTATCCAAATAATTTGGAATGCTATTGGCATATACATGTCGAGATGGGACAAACCATTGAGCTGACTGTGACGGATATGGATCTTGAGGAGAGTGTTAATTGTACCAAGGATGCGCTAATGGTGAGTAGGAAGTCACTTAAATGTATAATTAAAAAGCCTACAAGTAGGCAACACAGTTTTATTAACGGCCACCGAACCCCAATATATGACAAAAGGTGATATTCTTATAACTCTGCCATTTATTAACCGATAAATAATAGATAGATTGCAAGTATAAACTGTTAAGCAGAAGTTTTAGGCCAAACGGCCAAAAAATCGCGAAAGCTGCACATCTGAATACTGAACTGAGCTTAAAATGGTCGTTAAACCGCGAAGCTCACCAAATTTTCATTTGAATCCTAATTTTGCTAAATTCTTATATGAGTTTAGATCAGGGAATCAAACTGAATCGAATTTTGGTTCCGGTTCTGGTACGTACCAAAACCTATGTTTCGGTAAAAGGTTCTGTATTGGTTCTATTTCATTTCCGTATTCGGTTCCGTATCAGTACCTAAATTTTTATTTCGGTATAAGTACCGGTATGGACAAGGTCGTTCATCAGGCTAAACGCCCTTCCATTAACACGCATCACGAATAGTCTGCTTTTAAATTGCCACACGAATGCTGGGCTTAAACAATTCATCAATGCATCTGAAACGGCAGTTTTCTTTTCCTGTGCTTGATTTGTGTTCTGCCGATCGACTTGACTCGGCTTTTTCATCAAGTTGACGTGGGTTCGGCCAATGTATTTTTTTTTAAATTTGTTGCATTAGCCCTAGGGGGAGAGAGACATGATGGGTGAGCGCGCGGGTTGTGGTTGGAGAGGTGGTGGGTGATATCTCTCCACTAAGACACTAAACGAGAGAGACTAATGGGGAAAAGACTAAAGATTTGAGTTTATAAATGCTCGATTAAAGTTGTTTTTCAGAATTTTTATATTGTACTATTTTACCTTGTCTGGGAGTCGAATTTAAGATTTCGGGGAACTTCACATATGAAGTTGTTGTTGCGCTACGCTTAGCCATAAGCTAAGGTTATTTCTGTTCAGAATGTAACAAAATGTGTGATTTGTCAGGTTTCCAACCATCACAGCGAGACGCATTCCCATGAACGTCACTGCGGAGCCAATACTCGTTTGATTCTCACCAGCTCTGGTCAAAATATGTATGTACGCTTCGTAAGCGATGGTTCTCACAATGGACGTGGATTTCAGGCTACCTATCGTGCCATCAAAGCGGGTAAGTTGTCGCCACAACATTTTGCACTTTACCTTCATCTCTCTATGGAAATTTATTTTCCTGTTTTAGTCTGTGGTGGCAAGCTGCAATCTAAAAACGGTGTCATTCAATCCCCCGGCTATCCCAGCCCATATCCGGCGCTCAGTCACTGCGAGTGGATGATTGAGGTGTCGCCGCAGCATCAGATTGTATTTGAGCTGCAGGATTTGGAACTGGAATCGGGCTATGACTGTGGCTGGGATTATCTGGAGGCATTTGAAATGACCACGGTTGATGGCGTGGACGATATAGAGGGTCGTCGAATATTCAAGATTTGCGATGGTGGAGAACAGGGGGTAGAGGAGAAGCGTTCGGCCACCAATACGTCGCTGGTGCGTTTTGTGAGCGATGATTCCATTTCGCGTAGAGGCTTCCGTCTACATTACCATGAGTCCTGCGGCCAAACTATACTGATCGATGAGACAGACTTTGATGTTTTGAGTCTGGAACGGCAGGCTCCGCGGAATGAGACTTGTATATGGGTGCTGCAGGCCACTGATCCGGCCAAGCATATTATATTCACACCCACCCACATACTGCTACAGCCCGAGGCAGACGAGAAGTATCCAGAGGAGAGCGACTGCATGGCACATGGTGTACAGATCTATGACGGTGTCGAGGCGAAGGGTACGCCACGTTTACGTTTCTGTCGCTCACATCCACCGGCTTTGATATCGCATGGTCAGGCTTTGACCATTAGTTTGCCCTTGGCTTTGGTGCACGAATTCGAGGGAAACTACATGACCATGGACACATTCTGTGGCAGTCGCTATACAACTTTAACGGGACGCTTCAGCTCGCCGTATTACCCGGATAGCTATCCGGCTAATATTGAGTGTCATTGGGTTTTGGAGGCAAGTCCGGGTAACTCCTTGAGTCTAACCATTGAATCGATGGATCTGGAACAGTCGGAGGGATGTAACAATGATTATTTGGAGGTGCGCGAGGAATCGCCGATTGGTCCCTTAATAGGGGTGTATTGTGGTAATCAAATACCAGGAGCGATCAAGTCCAAGGGTTCCATCTGGATGAAGTTTAAAAGCAATGATGATGTTGTCGGCGGAGGATTCATGGCCTCGTATAATTATGGTAAGTAATGTCTGGTTCCGACTGACTGGCAACAACGCACAGACCAAACGGTAAGCGCTAGATAGCTGAAACTTGAAGAGAAGTTTTCATTTGTGATGAGAGTGCTTACTAAGGCGGCAGGTTTTTCCCGATTTAAGTACGTTACTTTTAAAATTCTATTTACTGCGCTGGACCGGTGTTGGGTAACAAGCCCGACTCAACATCAAACCCTTGTCGGTCCAATACATGTTAGTCAGGTGCTTCAAGTTCGTACCGAGGTTAGTGCCCAGCAGCTTTACCTCGCTGCATACGCCCTCATTAGGTACAGAAAATCTATGAATAGAAGTTTCTGAACGAACACCGTCGTCCATATCACGTTATATTAAAACAGTTCAACTGTATCCGGAACATGTTTATAGCTATGAATTGTCTGTTATCGTTTCTTAAGTCTCTTACCCCTAGCCCTGACAATGTTCCAAGTTGTGTACTCAGGCTTGGTGCCTGCAACCACTTCTCTTTCTCTACAATCTCTCGAAAGCTTGGTGTCTTTCCAGGTTTTTGAAGGACTCTCATATCAAAGGTCCAAAGACCGACATTAAGAGGAATATCCAAATTGACTGCATTTCCTAAGCTTTTTGAAGCGATTGATACCAAGCAGTTACAGCATTTCTGCTTGTCAGTCTTTGGCCTCCCGCACACAGAAAGCGGAGCGGAGCACAGCTTATCCGCTTTTGAAATCAAACACACTGAGCGCATAGAGAGCGCGCAGACCAAAAGTTTAGCATCGCGGAGTTGAAATTGGCTTATCCGCTGTGAACAAGGTTACTTCTTATTTACTCTGTTCTACAGTGAAAAGTAGCCCGAGCATCTTAATAGTTTGTTAAGCTAATACTATATCAAGTTGGCTTTTTAAAACTTCTATAAACATTTGTGGTGGTAGCCTAGTTCTTCTCCCATAATTTTTAATCTTGATTTTCGGATTTAACAGGCTGCAACTTTTGCCTGCGGTCCTGAAATGCCAAAAATGCCAGAAAGTTTCCATAATTAGTACATATGTTTAACTATATGATAAGATGGAGCCAATTAATGTCCGACAAACAGAACGGCTTGTAGCAAATGATTTAGTTTGACAAAATTGCTATAAATCAAGTATTCGACGGTTCGACCAAACATCGCAAATCAGCTTCAAAACATAACATATTACCCATGACCGTGTTTGAGAGCGATAATATTGAGATCAAACCAGTTTTTCTCACTAAAACCCATTTTTCGAACGAACATTTGTATGGCAGCTACAAGAAGTAGTCTTGATCAGCATGACGAGCTGAGTCGATTAAGCTTTGTCCGTCCGTCTGTCCGTCTGTCTAGTCCCTCAGTTTTGAAGCTATCGAGCTGAAACTTTGCACGGAGTCTTCTTTTTACTGCACGCTGCTAATATGTCGGAACCGACCGGATCGGATGACTACTTCTTGTAGCTGCAATACAAATGTTCGTTCGAAAAATGGGTTTTAGTTTGAATAACTGGTTTGCTCTCAATATTATCGCTCTCAAATACGGTCATGGGTAATATGGCATGTTTTGAAGCTGACTTGCGAAGTTTGGTCGAAGTCGGCCCTAATTAATGAAATAAGGTGCCCAAAAAAAAAAAATGAAATAAGGCCCCAAAAATTTATATGGAAAACAAAAACAACGATTTTTTCCAAATTTGGGGTGTTATTTCATTTTTTGGGGCATTATTTCCTAAATAAAATTTCAAAATGAAATAAGTCCCCAAAAGAAGAAATGAAATAAGACCGCAAAACAAATTTTTGGGGCCTTATTTCATTTTTATCAGGAAATAAGACGTCAATTTTTAATATGATTTTTTAGGATCTTATTTCATTTTCTTATTTTTGATAAAATGTGAAAAAATCCAAGAACTTTAATAACGCTTAATTTTCTTAACTGCAGGTGTTCTTAGACTAAGTATTTGATGCGCAGAATTTTTGTACAGGTGTGAAAAGTAACGTTTTAAAAATAGTTCAGTGATAAGCTTTAGAGTATGTTGATCAGTTTAGTGATTTGCATTGTGCGAAGTAGACATAAAATAAAAGTTAAAATTATGGAGTGCAGAAAAATTGTTGGACTCTGCGTAGACTGGAAGTTTGATTTACGTAAAAGAACAAAAAATTTTATACAAGCTTAAATTTAATTTATAATAAAAACGAGAAAGGCAAAGCTAACTTCGTCTGTACCGAAGTTTTGATACACTTGAAATAGCTTGTCTCAACGGTTAGCGACTTCGACCAAACTTCGCAGATCAGCTTAAAAACATTACATATTACCCATGACCGTGTTTGAGAGCAGTAATATTGAGAACAAAACAGTTTTTCTTACTAAAACCCATTTTCCGAACGAACATTTGTATGGCAGCTACAAGAAGTAGTCATCCGATCCGGTCGGTTCCGACATATTAGCAGCGTGCAGTAAAAAGAAGACTCTGTGCAAAGTTTCAGCTCGATAGCTCCAAAACTGAGGGACTAGTTCGCGTAGAAACAGACAGACGGACAGACGGACGGACAGACCGACGGACAAAGCTTAATCGACTCAGCTCGTCATGCTGATCAAGAATATATATACTTTATGTGGTCGGAGATGATTCCTTCTATGCGTTGCAAACTTCTGGGCAAAATTATAATACACTTTTCAAGGGTATAAAAATGTAGGAATTTTATTTTAAAAAAACATGCATTTAATTTTGCGCCGCAGGCGAAAAATTTGATACAAAAAAATCGCGCGATTTTTTTGTATCAAATTTTCACTATTTCTTACTAAAAATCCAAATTTAATAATATTTACAAAAATTGGGGTGCTATTTCATTTTGAAATTGGGGTATTATTTATTTATATAAAACCCCCAAAATTGGGGGGCTTTTTTCATTTATTTTTGGGGCCTTATTTCATTTCAGTGGGGCCTTATTTAATAATTTAAATTGGGGTATTATTTCATATGAAATAACACCCCCAAATTCGGGGCCTTATGTCGTTTTATCGTTTGGGGACTTATTTCATTGGGGACTTATTGCCTGCAGCCTTTCCCAGCTCGCTCCAAATCTATGTCCTCAAGGAAGTCATCTCGGACCGCTTCTGCTTTATTTCTTAACGATACTCTACAAACTTTGACTTATTGTCGGGCATTGATGAAAAACTTAGCTTGTCGTATAATGGACCCTGCCTCGCCACTTGTTCTTCAGCAAGATTTGTCTTCCTTCTATGATTGGTGATCATTAATCGTTAATTCAAATAACCTTGATTATTCATTTTCCACCAAACCTGATCGGTTGAAATATAAAAGAGAACAGTCTTCCCCTCATTTTTCGACGTTGGGATTGTTTCTTCCAAAATTTTAAAGCCACTTTTTATACCCTTGGAGAGGGTATATTAAAATTGTCCGGATGTTTGTAGAGACTTTCGTCAAAATCGGATGAATATATCGTATAGCTGGCATATAAAAAACTGGCAGAAATATATCATGCTCCAAAGGTATATAAACTTCGGTCGAGCCGAAGTTAGCTTCCCTCTATTTTTTTATATTTTATCATGTGTGATTTTGAAAATGAGTTTGGAGTTAATCGCTCGGAAACTGAACTTTGCCCGTAGAAACTAAACCTCTCTCCCATTTTTCACCCAGGAGATAAGTTTTCCGGAATTCCTTGATGAATTTTCATACAGATCTTGGAAAATGAGTTTAAACCTGATCGAATAAAATCCAAAATTGTTTCATATAATAGTTTTCTGGCCATTATCCGACTTTGGGGTAGTTTTTTAAAAATGGCAAAATCACATTTTGATGTTTTTTTTTTATAAGAAACTTTAAAAGCAAAGCCGGAAAATAACCATATCACGTATTCATTTTCCACCCAGGGGGTGAATTTTCCCAAAGATTGGTATGCAGTGATCGGATGAGAACCAAAAGAGTTCCATACTACATTTTTTTGTTAATTTTTCCACATTTTCCGTCCTAATTTTCCAAAATATGATCTTAGTACTCACTTTCAACATAATATAAAACTACTGTGAAAAACTCTGCTAAATGTCTTGTATGGTTTAGGCTGTCAGGTTGAACTCTGTTTTATAAATGTCCTTTTCCACCCCCCTCATAGAGCATCATAATGAAATAAATGGCACCGAGGGCACCATTGAATCACCACGTTATCCCAGCAAATTCCAATCACCAGAACCCTATAGCTGGCGCATCACCGTGGACAAGGATTATGTCGTAATAATAAACATACATCATCTACGCGATGTGGATCAACCACATTTCAGTTTCTATGATGGTTATTCGGATATTGGTGCCCGATTAGAGCAAGCTGCCGGTCAGCCATTGCGTTCCAATACGAATGTTGTCTACTTTACGGCCACGCGTGGTCCCTTCCAGCTCACCTGGCAGCGTTTCTCAAAGGAGTCGCTACGTTCCAATCGCACGGCCGAGCAACAGACCCGTTTCTGTGGTAGCCCCCTAATCAATCTCAATCGGAGCGTCATCAGTTTCAACTCACCGGGCTACCCAACTGGCTATGCGGAAAACTTGAAATGCAGTTGGACCATGGTTGCTTCCGATCCGGCCATGCACGTGGTCCTGCAGTTGAATACAGTGGATGTGGAGGATTTTGGTTCGACTGCGTGTTGGGCGGACTACCTGAGGATCTCTGCGAGTGGGGATATGCAGCAGTGGACACCGCTGGCCACGGTGTGCACCCAACCCAATGATACCGCTCGTAGCTACCGCGGACGACCATATTTGAAGCTGGAGTTCGTTACGGACTCAAGTGTGAATCGCACGGGCTTCGCTAGTGTGCTGCGCACGGCCTGTGGCTCGGAATTGACGGCGCCGCGTGGTTTGGTCAACATCACCCAACTGACGACATCCACCACCATGGGCTTTCAGGATTGCGTGTGGACTTTGCGAGTGCGTCAGGGTAGACGCATTAAAATCAGCTTTCCCGACTCTCAGCTGCGAGATCCCAGTCTGCTCCCCAGCGGGGATGCTCAAATGTGTCGCAATTTCTTTGTGCTGCGCAATGGCTATGCGGAGGATTCCCCCTTCCTGGGACGCGGCAAGTACTGTGATAATAATATAACCGATATACTGGAGACCACCTCGAATCGTGCCTACATTAAGTTCCATCGCGTGGGCTATCCCCGCTTCCGTGCATCGTTCCGCTATGAGGAAATCTCGCATGCCTGTTCCGGACGTATAGTGCTGGGACTGGATATGCCAGCGCAGGTGATAACCTCCCCCAATTACCCGAATCTGGCCAATCCGCATTCGGAGTGTGTGTGGACGGTGAGTGGGCCAGTGCATCATCGCATTGTCGTGGAGTTCTTTGGCAACTTTGATCTAACCGGCGCGGAGGGGACGGATGCGGTGTGTCAAAGGGAGTATGTGCAGGTGAACGATGGCGGTACGGAGCTCCGTCCCGAACTGGGTCGTTTCTGTGGCACCACCAAGCCGGACACCCTCTACTCCTCGGGCAGTCAGCTGAGGATTAAGTTCTATACCAGCGTACCAGAGCCGCGTCCGGGCTTCCAGGCTCGCTTAAAGTTGGCCACCTGTGGCGGTTCATACTTCAGTCCGCAGGGCGTTATTGAATCCCCCACGGCAGAGGAGCTGCGCCTAAGTCGGGAGCTCAACCAGGCCAAGGCAGACCTGGAGGAGTGCGTGTACACCATCGAAGTGGCCAAGGGCAATACCATTCAGATACAGTTTGAAAGAATGCAGTTTCCCCAGAGCCACTTCGGCAATTGCACTTCGAATGCACATCTGCAGCTGGAGGAGATAGAGGCGTTTGGTGAGGAGGGCAGCGAGGAGCGAGAAAGCGATCGATTGCAGCTATGCGGCACAGAGAAGAAACAGTTCCTGGTGGAGACCAATAAAATCATTGTACGGCTACGTTTGCCCCAGCACGGTCAGCTGAACGGGAATGACGGCTTCCGTTTGGCCTATCAGTCCATTGGACCGCGTTGCGGTGAGCTGTTGCATGCACAGAAAGGTGTGCTGCAGACTCCCGGTTATCCGGAGGGTGTGACTGTGCCCACGCACTGTGTGTGGCGCCTGGAGGTGGCCAAGGGGCGTCGCGTCAGGGTGGAGATTTTGGATTTCGATACGGGCGCCGGCATGAATTCCACACACGCCGCTTTCCGCGGACGTCTTGTCTTTGCCAATGATCACAAAATGCAATCTGTACTGGGACGGTTTGCTAGCAATCCGCCGGCCGAAATGCTGTCCACGGACAACACCATGGGCATTGATGCCTTCATTTTGCCCTTCAGTCGTCATCGTGGCTTCAAGTTGCGCTTCAGTGCCTACGGACAGAGCGAGTGCGGTGGTCGCCTCAATCTGCAGGCAGGCGGCTTGTTAAGCTATGAGCGGGGCAATACCACCAATTTGGTGCACTGCAGCTACGACCTCAGTCCGCCGGTTAACACCACCATTTTCCTGGAGGTGAAGCGTCACAACAGTACGTCGCTTTTGATGAGGAACACGAACATTTGTTCAGTGCTGTCGCCCCTAAAACTCTATCGCCAGGAGGAGTCCGAGGCGCTATTGCCCCGTCTACTGTGTGAGCCTGTGCCGCCCACTTCTGTGAGTCTGCGCGTGCCCTTTGACCTGCGTATGATCGTTTCGGGTAACAATCGCAACCGCATGATGGAACTGCATCTGGGCTATAGCCTCTACAAATGTGGCGGAGTTTGGAACTTGGAGCCAGGTGATAATCTCACCATACAACAGCCCCAGGTGGAGTTTACCAACAGCAGTTTAGAGTGTGCCTGGGCCATTGGACCGGATGCAGAGACTAGCTCCGAGGAGTATCTCTCGCCCCAGGATGTGCAGCTGGAGGTGTCACTGACCACCAATCTAAGGAGTTCAGACTGCCAGCAGGAGTATTTGATTATCTACAATGGACCCGATCAGAACTCACCCCAATTGGGACGCTATTGCAGTCAGTCCTCGGCTGAAAATCTGGTGGTGGAGCGGGGTCTCTTCTTTGAATACCATGCCGATGTCTATCAGCCCAACTCCACGTTCAATCTCAATGTCAAATATGGCTCCGGCTGTGGTGGACGTCTGCAGTATCCCTATAGACACATAGATTTCGTGGAGCAGTACAAAAATAATGTGGAATGCATTTGGGAAATGGAGGCCGAACCGGGCTATCACATCGGTCTGTCCTTTTGAATCGCTTCTATATAGAGGAGAGTCCGGACTGCACCAAGGACTATTTGCTGGTGGAGCAAAAGAGCGAGTTGAACGGCAATTGGACTCAACTGGCGCGACTGTGTGGCCGCAATTTCCCCAAACCCCTGAACACCACGGGCTCTTGGCTACGCTTAACCTTCCGCTCGGACGGCGATGTGGTGGGTGATGGCTTTACGGCCAAATTCGATAGGAAATTGCGGTGGCTTGCTCTATGCCAGCGCTGAGATGTCTGAGCTCAGTAGTCCCGGCTATCCTGGTGGCTATGAAAAGAATCTTTTCTGCAATTGGACCATTCTGCCCGAGGATGCTCATGCTCCCGGTGTTATAGTCAGTTTCCTGCAATTCGATCTGGAACAAGCGCCCGTTAGTATCTGTCACTTTGATAACCTCACGGTGATAACACGCGATGAGGGTGAGCCGGATCGAACGTCTGTGATATGTGGCGTCAAGCAGAAGCACGAGTATCGTGGCCAAAAGTCCATTTCACTGATTCTACGCACCGACAATAGCTTCTCCGGGCGTGGCTTCCGCTTGAACTACAGCACACGCATGTGTGGTGGAGTGGTGCGGGAGACGTCCTTGGTGGAGTCGCCGCGTCAGCATACGGACAACTCCCTGCCGCCCAACAGCAACTGCTATTGGAATCTAACCGCTCCGGCGGGTCACAAGTTCACCATCAAGTTCGAACTGGTGGACTTTGAGTCGCACAGTGCCTGTGCCTTCGATGGAGTGGAAATCTTTGAGGGTCCCGTGCCAGAGGATCGACAAAGGCGTGGACGTTTCTGTGGCCGACTGAGCAAAGATTTGCCCACCATCAGCATTTCCAATGAACGTGCTCTAATCCACAGCTATTCGGATGCACGAGATCCCTCACTCGGCTTCCGGGCGCTAGTGCGTATCGTACGGAATTGTGATGAACGTATACGGGTCAACGATTCGCAAACGTACACCTACTCCAAATACGCCAACGGCTATGAACCGAATCTGGATTGTCATATTGTGTTCGAGGCACCCGCTGGCTATCAGTTGACCCTGGAGTTCCTTAAATTTCATGTGGAGCAACGTGCCAACTGTACCGATGACTATGTCGAACTGCGCGATGGAGCTGGTCCATTTGCAGATGAAATGGGTAAATTCTGTGGCCACAATTTACCGCCCACTTTGGGTTCATCACATCATACGCTCTTCTTGCGCTTCTATACGGATTCGCTTGTGACTGATTCCGGTTTCGAATTCACTGTGAAGGCTAAGCAGAGTTTGTGCGGCAATACGCAAATTAAATTGGAGAGTGGAGGATTGAAGCAGGCCTACATTAATTCACCCAAAACGGACTCAAATATCTACGCCAATAATGTGGTGTGTCTGTGGAAAGTTTCGGGCGATAAGTCGTTGCATTTGACTTTCGAGCAATTCGAGCTGGAGGGACCCAATGCCAATGGCAGCTGTGACAAGGATTATGTCAAGATCTACAACAAAGAGGTAAGTGGGATTCAAGGGCATCTTGCAAAGTGTTCCAGGAGATTTATGAATAGGTCAGAGGTTGAAACTATTCTTAAAAAGAAAAAACATTTTCCCATGAAGCAAATGGTCAAAGTAGTGGCGCCATCTTCGATGGGTATGTAATAGGGAGAAGGATTCATTTCCGACCCTATTAAATGTATATATTCGTGATCAGCATGAACAGACGAGTCGATATAGCCAGTTCTGTCAGTCTGTCGGTCCGTATAACGAAGATAGGAGATGGAGGTTTGACATGTATGGGACATATACAGGGTGGTCCATTTAAAAATTGGAATTTAATTTTGCTATACAAAAAAACGGCTCCATATTTTTCAAAGGTTGAACATTTATTGGAAAGGTTGGTTCATGTCATTTATTTATGAAAAACAATTTCGGTTAAATGACCACCACCAGTGGCGTAGATAGGGGGGGATTAAGATGATCAATCACCCCCCAATGAGTTTACAAATCGGAATTACAGAGGACGAAATCGAATATGAACAGACCAAAAAATCTAAGAACTTCACTTAATTTTGTAAAAGAAATAATTAAATAAATAAGATAAGGTTATAGTAAGGAATACTTATTTCTACCTTCTCTCAAAAACTTTTAAAAAAATTCCTTCGATAGATAGCGATTTATAAAGATTTTTTATTCAAAAAAATTTTGCAGGGAACATGGTTTGGTACATACATGGTTTCTTTTTTAAATGAAGTTGGAAAATTCAGATTATATACAAAAATAAGTATATGCTATTCATCCGATGTCAAATAAATAATAAAAGTAATAATTTTGTACGTTCTGTACGCACAAGGACAGAAAAATCTGGGCTTTTACAACAAAGTTTAATTACCACTCCCATTTTCCCATTTTTAGGACCCACAGTCAAATAATTTGCCCAAATTTTGGTGAAAGCTTGGCTAAATAGCTATGATAGTGATGACTTAAGTCTAAAACTATTGTTTACACTTAAATATGTTGATCAAATATGCAGAGATGTACCCTAATTTTGCCTTTTTTAAGCCAAACTTTTAATAAAATATCAGGCAAATTCATTTGCCCATCACGAGTTCAATGTTTATTGTTTTAGCAGACTGTGTATAAATACTTTTTAAAATCTATCGATTTAAGAAAAAAAATGTTTTCCCATACTTTACCTCAAAATTTTTTACCTCATTGACAACATTCGTTGAAAAAATTTTGGAAAAAATTTGACCAAAAATTGTGGAAACAGAATTTGTAAAAAGTGTTCAATATTGCTCTTTTCTGCGGTCAAACGTGGGAGTTCTGTCTTTACATCCCGCAAGATCCTTTTTTATGTTTTGTGTGGGTGTCGAGTTTTTGAAAAGCTCTTTTTCACCAAAAATTAATTTATGAATCGTCTATTTTTTTGACTACTCAGTCTGCCCCGCACTTCAAACATTTTTTTAGACTGTAAAAAGCATTTGAGCTCAAATTAAAATTTTAAAATTTTGATTTAAAGATAAACAGGCCTGTTCCCGTCGGATCGAAATCGGAATGGTTAAATGTTCTTGCTTCCAAAAACCGACTGTGTTATTGGACTTATAACTTCAAAATCCCAATTATTCTTATTCGATCCTCTGGATGTCAAAAGATTCGACCAAATTCTTTAATAGTCTCTAAGAAATCACAACTCTTACCGATTCCGATTAAATGGAATTCGGATATGGGAACAGGACTGAAAGATTTAAAAGAAACCATGGCTGACCGCCGAAACTTTGTTGCATATTAATTTTTGATAGTTCGCGGTCCATCAAAGGAAGTTTTTTGAGCTAAGGGGGGACTTATACTAGTCAATTACCTTATATTCTTGGGGTAAGTCGTTCAAATACTTATTTTTCATTATTTATTTGACATTTGACGATAAGCTAATACATACTTTTGTGTTATACAAATCCTGCACTTTTCAAAATTCTACCATGCATTTTTGAAACCCGAAATTTCTTTTGAGTGAAAATTCTTAATAATTCCGATTTATTCTTTTATCGTCGGGGCGGGGTTGACTTACCGATAACTAAATAAAACTGAGAAAAACGTACCCCTGAACATAGCAACTCTAATCTTCTTCAACTTATTTGTTTCAGGATTGTTTGCATAACATTTGTCTTTTGCCCGCTCCCCAAAGATAATAGTCTAACGGTATCAGATCACAGCTTCTTGGCGGCCAATTCACTCCATTTCTACACATATCGTCCAAGTCTTCCGCTTGAGTTTCCTCGCTAGTACCAATCACTTAACATTGCGCGGTAGCGCTCACAATTCAAGGTCACGGTGGCTCGTTCTTCATTTTCAAAGAATAATGGACCAATGATGCCTTGAGACCAAAATCAACACCAAACAGTGACATGTGGTGGATGCATTGGCTTCGCGACGACGATTTGCGAATTTTGTGTGCCCCAGATGCGACAATTTTGTTTATTAACATAACCATTGAGGTGGAAATGTGTCTCATCCGAAAAGATGATTTTTCGGCAAAATTCACTATCTTCGGCCAAACGATCTTCCGCCCAATTTGCGAACTGTAGACGATTCGGATGGTCTTTAGCTTTAGCTGCTGCACCAATTGAACTTTGTATGGCTTTATGGCAAGGTCTTTATGCAAAATTCGCTTCAAAGAAGTGCGCGAAATGTCCAATTGTTGAAATCGATGGCAATCGCAGCAATGTTTTCGGTCGAGCTTACCGGACGAGTACGTACACTGGTTGGTTTATCCACCAACATTCCAGTTACACGAACTCGCTTCACGAATTGATACACAAATTCAGTTTTCGGAACATTTTTTTTGTTAAATGATTTTTTTAAATTTCGCATAGTTTGAGTCGAGGACTCACTACCCTGGAAATATATTTGAAATATTTTAAATATTTTTATTGTAAATGTCAAAGTTTTTACTAAATATTAGTCGATTTCCGAATAACATTTGACGTTTTTAAAGTCAAATTATGATTAGTTCCATTTCCAAACACTAGATGGACCACCCTGTACTTCAATTACTTGCCGCCCACGCAATGTGGAAATTAGTCATATCTCCCACAGTTTCGCAGATCTATCTGCATCTATCTATTCATTCTATCTATTCGCTCCTTTTACAGATATTTTGTAATCAGTATAATCAGATAGATCAGATAACCGATAGTCGAGTTATAAGGAAAATAAACAATTGTGATAGGTAGCGCTGGCCGCAACCGTGATGGGCAGCACTTCACACATTTTATGGCTTCTTTGGCAGAAATATACACACTTTGGCGGGGCACGGAGTATATCATAGTCGGACTTGATCGACTTTCTTACTTGTTTAGCTTGATTTTGTGATCTCTTTCACTTGGCACTAAATTCTTGACCCTTCCTCAGGATGCACAAATGGTAAGTCAAGGCTACAGCAGCGAGTTGATAATCAATGGACAAGTGGCTGGACACAATTACATTGACTTTGCCACCGAGCACATCTATTGCGGCAATTCCACACCCGATCAGTACTATTCCAATGGCAATGACATCTATATCATATTCCGTTCGAATGAGGCGGTGGCCAAGTCGGGCTTCAAGCTGCTGGCCATGCTGGATTCGGTATGTCAGCGACACTTTGCGGGTCTGCAGGGACGCATCAAGTACAGCGATACCACCGATTGCAATTTTTATATCCGGGCACCGGAGAATTACACCTTGAGTGTGTATTTCTCCGAGCTGTATTTCTTTGGCACCTTCGAGTGCGACAAGGAGTATCTGGAGATCTTTGACAGGGGCAATCAATCGCTGCACAAAATCTGCTCGTATGTGGAAATCGGCAAGAGTATCTTTACCCAAACCAATGAACTGCGGCTGCACATTTCAACGGAAACGCAACTCAGTAGCCTGGACATGACCTTCCTGGCCAGTCCCCGGGAGGCGGGACCTGGTTGTGGCGGTCAGATTTATAATACCGAGGGAATCTTTGCCAATCCCTTCTATCCGGAGAATATACGCAACAATTCGGATTGCCGCTGGACGGTGCGTGTGCCGAGCAATAACCGTGTGCTAATCAACTTCGAGTGTAAGTGTCTTGTCAAATCTTTTGGTGGTGCTTCTTAACAATTCATTGACTTTCCAGTCTTCAATCTGGGATCAAAAAGCACTTGCCACACGGACTATCTACAGATTCTAGAGCAGAATGAGGCGGGTGTGGAGCAGGAGATGCGTCGCTTCTGCGGAGAGGATCATCCGACTGTGTATAAGAGTGCACGTAGTCAGCTGATTGTGCGCTTCCACAAGACTGTGAACTACGATGGCATCGGTTGGGTCATTAAGTTTGTGGGAGTCTATGCCAACTATGTAATACCCGGACATATGCTTAACTAATGATGGCAATCAAATTATATTTTAACTAGGCTCTTATGTATTTAAAGGTAAAAAAAAAACACAAAATACACTACATACACTTCTATACTGAAGCTAAATTATGGGCAGCACTTTTATTTTAGAATGCAGTCAAAATAAGCCAGCTAAAGGCTGTACCAGGTTGACGCACAACTGGCAGGCGCTCACACCTAAATGTATGACAGTCTGTCAGTTCCCATCCTTAAAATGATTTAAAAAGAGATACATTTTGAAGTCTACTTAATGTTTTTGAGAGTTGGATAGCTTATGGTTCAGTTCAGAGAAACAAATCCCATCTATGATCCTCAGATCAGATGCAAAGAAGAACGACAAGCCAAGTAGAGGGCCTAAAATGGGCATACCTGAGAAGTAATAGTTAGCGTTGATATCGAAAAGAATGCGGAGTATAATTTTACTTAGCAAGTAGACTGTACGTATGGACCAGCAGTAAGTATGGACCAGCAGAATTTCAACACAACAATGAGACTTTATCAGAGAAAAAATAGATAATTTCACTCTTGAATCAAGAGCATTCGTACTAAAAAGTACGGTAAGAGCGAAAATTTTTGATCCAATGTTTAGTGTATTGTCATTTTTCACACTTCGAAATCGAATTTTGCAAATTTTCTTTGTATAGTATTAAACAAGAACTATATACCTTTAAATGAACACGGTACAACCGCACCTTGTACTGACTCACTCCTGCGAGCGATTTTGCTTTTATTCTAAATATTTCATACCTTAATTCTAACTTAGCTAACGATGTTCTGCGTTAGTCTAAAGGGTGGTTTTCCATACCAGCATGTCAAGTGGTTCCCAACGAATGACCCCTTCAATTTGTGTCACGGGTATACTGATCCTTGTTACTGTCGCTAGTAATATTTAATGATATTACAAAAAGTGATTTGTTTATGGATTCGGCTATGTCTACATTTATCGCTACTTGAATATCGTGGTCGAGTCTCATGTTTAAGTTTGAACATTCTTTCATAGTGCTCGCCTATCTAAAGATCAAATATTAGATCTCTCTAGGATAAACGGTCGTGGTTGTGGGTTGACAATTAATCAGTTGGGTTAAGAAATTTATTTATATTGATAGAATATTTTAAAGATTAAACATATCCGTTTTATACAATTTTGATTTGGCGACCTTTCTAATTGTAGGTTGTATTAAATTATCTCTGGAAATGCAAATTGTTGTGATTTGAATCAAGACTGCAAATAGGTTCAGAACCGAACATTTTTGGAGACCTTCGAACCGGATCATGAATTGAACCTTTGGAACTTGTAAACTTCCAAACCTGAACCCGTACCAGACCTAATCATTTTGGATTTTCGTCATTGTTTAGTTTAGGGAAGAAGCGTTTTTAAATTAGTATTCAAGATTGGTATAATTTAAAACTAAAGCAAAAGTTGTCAAATTTTAGTACTAACGATGCATTTCAAGGTACACAAAAGGTGAACTCAAAAGAAAAATCAATCCATACGGGATCAAATCAATCCTAAGCGGCAATGAAATGAACGTATGCCCGTATATGCTAGAACCGATCAGAAAAAAGATTGAATTGATTACATTTATCCCGGTGTAACCCTTTAGGAGATTGAATTAGCAAAAAATTGAAGAGCAAAAAATTAGAGCACAATTTAATCCCATGTTTGACTTTAATTTGAGCTCGATATGTAAAAATGGTTTTGATCCTTCCCGATTAACTTCAAAGACCACTCCAGTTGTGGTTTTTTCTGATAAATAAAACAAAGAATATTTAAATTTGTATGCTCAACTGGGATTCGAACCCACGACCATGCCGAATTGATCATTATAATATCGTTTCACCGCCTACTACCGCATTTCAATGTCGTATTATCGCCACCGCATTACTACCGATTAACATTTTTATTATTTTTTTATTTTTAGAAATTTCTTTAGAAGATATAGCCTTTTTTGTCGACCAATGTGTTTACAGATACAAGTAATTTCCATTACCTCAAACTTTGAACCCGTTTTTTTCGAAACCACGTTTTTCAAAATGAGGCCCACGTTTTCTCAAGTTCTTCCAAACCGATTTTGATGATGTAGGGCTTTACGGACGCAGAATTAACGTGGCTATCGTCCCTACCTCAATTTTTGAGAAAAAAAAGTTTTCACTATTTTTTTTGTACACTGGACTGCAAAAAATGGTCAAAAATCGATTTTTCGTTTTTAAAAGGCCGCCATTTTTTCTAAATTGAATTTAATTTTCACAATTCTGCTACGGACGATAAAGGCATTCATACTAACCAACTTCCTGTCTTCCGTTTTTATACCCTTGGAGAGGGTATATTAAAATTGTCCGGATGTTTGTAACGCATGGAAGGAAGCATCTCCGACCACATAAACTATATATATTCTTGATCAGCGTGACGAGCTGAGTTGATATAGCCATGTCCGTCTGTCCGTCCGTCTGTTTCTATGCTATCTCCTCCGTCAGTTTTAAAGCTATCTTAACCAAACTTTGCACGAAGTCTTTTGGTACAAATACGCTGCACATTTGTCGGAACCGGCCGGATCGGACGACTATAGCATATAGCTGCCATAGGAACGACCGGTTGAAAAAGTAGTTTTAGTGAGAAAAACTTTTTAGTTTTCCATGCAACAGTGTCCGAAGCTCGTAATTATAAATTCTTTATGCTTTCACATAGTTTTAGTAAGTTTTATGCAAATCGGGCAACTATATAGTATAGCTGCCATACAAAAGATAGGTCTGAAAAAAGGTTTAGTAAGAAAAACTTTTTTGTTTCTATCGCTCCCAAAACTCGTTACTTATCAATATGATATGCTAGCACATAATTCTGTCAAGTCTGATCCAAATCGGTGAGGCTACAATCCCCAAAAATTTTTTTATAATTTAAAGTATTTACTTATAAATTTCATAAAAAGAAAATTTTCAATTTATCAAAGTATTTTAAAAAAAATATATAGGATTATAGTTTTCTTCATCACTCTCATACAAAGATACGTTTAAAGTTGACGAAAAAAGATTATATGATATTTTTGGTAATATATTTTTTAAAAAAGGTGAAGTAAGAGTAAGGGTCGAAATAATAAGGTATAGAAAAGATTTGATTTGGGAAAATTAGATTAGGTAATGCTTGAGAATAAAAAAAATGTTAAGGAAGAATTGAAAATTTGGATGTGAGAATTTATGTAATTAATTTAGGAGTAATGAATCGAAAGGATAGTTTAAAAAAGGGCACCTAGGATTTTGGATTTATTTTTTTGTTTTTAAAAAATGCACTGTAAGCTTGTTTGAGGTGATGAAAATGTATTAGTATATTTTGTTTTATAAGAAATAATATTTGATAGTATTATTTTTTGTTAAATAAACAATATACAAGCTTTTGAAAACCCGTCTAAATTCAAATAAACAATAACGTTTATCTTTCTCGTTAGTATAGCTGCTATATTTTACAAAACAAAGATAGTTCCTTGTAATTGAAGAATTTATGTAGGTATTTAGAAACATTAAGAACTAAACCGTTTGTGGGAACCAGTAGAACAAATGCAATAATATTAAATATATCGAAAATCAAGTATTTTTGCCCAAAAAAAGAATATCATTAGTGAGATATTTTTGAGGCACTATTTTTGTGGTGATATTTTTTCAGGGATATTTTCGCTTTGCCTTCAGTCACTATGTTCGAATATCTTATATTATATTCTACCTAAGCACAATTTTTAAAAGTTGTTTTATAACGGTTGACTATAGCAAATAGCTGTGGGGTCTCATCAGGAACTCAACAAACATGGCACATTATCGCAAAGCATGGAGTTCTTGGGTGAGAAACTCATTTTGAAAACGTAAAAATAACGTGATAGTCCATACGGGTAGTCAAAAACTGGCGGTCCCTTATATCATGCCCCACGCATATTGTTTTATAAACCGTTGCGGACAGCTGAAGTTTTTTTGAAGCTTCGCTCTATTTTTGTTCAATAGCTATCATCTCCCAACTACAAAAAAGGACAGGAGATAAATTGAGATTCGTTGATTTACCGTTGTTTGCCCCTGGAACGGGACCCTATTAAGTTACTGGATTCAGAAATGACGCATTCCAGTACTTTCCCGCTGCAAATTGATCCAAATCGGATGACTACATATGCTATATAGCGCTGCCATAAAAAATGATCGGTCGAAAAAATAGTTCTGGTGAAAAACTTTTTTGTTTTCAAATGGTAGCGTCACAACACAGTTTTGGAGAGTTTGATCAAAATCGGATGAATATATCGTATAGCTGCCATGTAAAAAAGTGGCAGGAATATATAATTCTCCAAGGGTATATAAACTTCGGTCGAGCCGAAGTTAGCTTTCCTCTACTTTTTATAATGAATTGTACAACCAAATACAAAAAATAGAATTACAAAATCTTTTCCCGATTTCTTTCTACGAGTTTTTAAAATTTGTATTTTGGCTTTTGCTCAATATACATACCAACACAACACATACACATACACATTCTTCGGAAATATAAACATATAAACATTGCGGTAGTAATGCGGTGCCTACGATATTCAAATGCGGTATTAGGCGGTGGTACGATATTGAAATGCGGTAATGCGGTGTTTGCGATGTAAGTATAATACTTACTCATACCGCAATTTTAATAAGTATACTTAAAGTAAAAAAAAACAGCACCGCATGCAGTTCTCTGGTACGAGCCCCCCGTGATTTAAAACCAGCAACTGAACTAGCAAAAATAATTAACCTGACTGCATAAACCCGCTCTGTAATCAGGAGCATTAAAAGTGTTGCAGTTGATCCTTCCAGGTTTTTAAAAGTTTTTGCACCCCTGATGACATCGACTTTGGTTAATTCAGGGGCCTTGGATCTTTCCCGCCTTATTTGGTTTAATACAGACACCTTGTTTCAAGAACTAATTGGGAATAGCTTAAAATTTTATGGGTTTCAACCAAAAACATTTTGTACCTAATTTATGTACTCTTTGCAACTGATTAGGCTTTAATGAATAATATTTGAAACTTTGGTTTGACTTTAAACAATTGTTTACTTAAATGCTGTATGTCGGTGCTCAGTTGGTATTTGAATCAAGTATTTGGTACAAGTACCATTTTGTAGTTGACTCAAGTACTAAATTCTTTACACACATTGTCTTAGATGGTAACTTGTACAAACTTACTATAAATTAGTACATACATTTCTACTATGTATACTGGTAGAAATTTTTGCGGATTTGCAAAGTTGCTTTCCCAGCTGCAGGTCTCAGTAATGCGCCATCCATTCAGGTTTGTAAAAAACAAAAACAAAAATGCTGAATGAATTAGTGTAAAAATATTTCAACTGATTTGTCACATGCATATTTAAAAAAAAAAAAAAAACGTCTCGTCTGTCTGTTATATAACACAGACCTGTGGCCCAGCCCAATTCGGCTATCGCATTGGTATGCCGACCCATTGATCATCTATCGACCCATAAGTATTTGCACACCCAATACCACATCGCATCCCATCCAATCAAATCAAACCATTTTCATTACCAAATCTACCAGCTGATGATGATGCTGCCTCTGCTTTGACACACCAAGCCACAAAGCAACGAGGTGATAAAATGCCAATCGCTTTTAATTTGACCCATCGGAATGGGAAAACGTGCGGGCAGTGTAACGGGAACGGGTCAGCGGCGGAACATGCGCAACAGTGCGCATTAAATAATTTATACAAATTCGAAATGATGTTGCATGATATAATAATCCGACAGTTTGCCGATGTGGATGTCGATGCTGTTTCTCTTTGAGATTGGCCCAATCGACAAGTTGTTGCTGTTGGTGTTGCCGTCGACTGTTGCAATACCAGGTGGAAGTGGTTGTCGGATAGAGCAGCAGAGCGGTCAAATCGATAATCATATGCAAAAAGCCGGTCAGTTGTGGTCCCGCTTGCCTCTGTTTAGGCTCGAGTGTGTTTTGGTTGGTTGTTGTTGTTGTTGTTTCGGTCATTGTTGCATATTTGTTGGGAATTTGTTTCTTTTGTTGTTAGTTTTGTTGCTATTTCTTTTTGGTCAAAATAGTTGAAAATAATGGGTGAGTTTTCTAGAGTTTAAAAAAATACTTCTCTCCCTGTTCCAGTTGTACTGAAATATTTTAAAATGCTCCAATGGATAGCTGAGCTTAATTAATAGTTTTTCCAATTTTATTGGATCGCTCGATTTATTCTTAAGGAGCATATTTTTTTTGTATCGATAGCAGTGCGATTTCCGTCTCCGCTCACGCTACACCACAACAATAAAAAGCTAAGACCATTCCGGCTGCTCGGTTGTTTTGAAACTCAAAAACTGAACCATGAACCCAATAAAATAAACTTCGTGTCAGGGCTACACACACATATGCAATGCCAAAATGTGATTGTGTTTTTGGCCAGCCCCTAGTCTATTCCATGTGTTTTTACCTCCAATCCGAACCGTATGCAGATTTGTAAATCTTTGCAGCGTTGATAAAAAGATCATGTACGCCTTTTCGTTCATTCATTCGTAAAATGTAAAATGTCAAATTGGCTATAACAGTCCCCCAAAGGGGCAAAGCCAAGCTTCTCTCAACTTTGCCGTTCGGGTTCGGCGTAAAACTGTAGGTCCCTTTCTCTTGTGCGAAAAATTTAAAGCACACGCGCCAAGAGATTGAGAGAAGCTTGGCTTTGCTTTGTTTATTCATTTTGCTTCTTGAAAAGAACAGATTTTTTGAGCGCTTGGATTACTTTCACACCAATTAGTGAGAGACCGAAATTACTTCTGCCTTTAAAGTGTGTGCTGTGCTGAGTTATTTACAGCTTAAGTGCCCAGAACTGTTGCAAGCATTCGATTCTTAACATTTTTATGTTACATTTGTTTTTCCCAGTTGGAAATGATTCAATATGCAGCCTTAAAACTGTACACCCATTCTTATAATCAGCGAGCTTTGCGTTCGACTTTTAAATTATTTTTTTATTTGATCCAGGGAATCAAACCGAAACCGGAACCGTGTACCGAAAATAACCGATTAGAACTCAGAACCGGTACCAGAACAAATATTTTTAGAATCGAAAAGACCGAAAAAAAACTACCAGTACTGTTTGAGTTCAAAGTTTTTTTTTTAAATTTCCGTAGCTGCGGCCAAATCATATTGTCATCGTTATATTCACAGCTGCTAACTACACCAGCGGTGAAGAGCGTGAGGGAGTGACAACAGATAATGTTTCAAAACAACAATGAAAGTATGTATTTATTTGGCGCTCTCTCACTTAAGTTCTGTTTTTGCATGTTCGTTTACTGCTAAGTCTTAGCTTTCTGTCGATTTTGTATGCATAACGAAAGAGCTCAGTAGTAAAGTCGCCTTATTTTCGCGTTTGTGCTACGAAACTGCAACGGGGAATTAATTAGTTTAAGAATTGCAAGTTAATTTAAATGATCGCATGTCAAATGTGTTTCGGCATTATTTCGCTCTGACATAATAAAAGAATGTGGACAAAAAATTTGGGTGAGTTTGAATTTTCAAATTTTCCTTTCCAGATCATTTACATATTCATCGGTAGGTACAATGTAAATTGATGCTCAGTCTAATGCACATATGTAAGCTTTGCGACTTTTAAGTTTGTACGTACATGCTAATGCTTGCATAACCCTGATGAAAAGACGCAAAAGTGATCTGCTTTCGATTTAATTTCGTGAAACAGCTGATGACAGCTGCATATGAGCAAAATAAGCAGTGTGCCCAGAAAATGCCAGGAAATTAAGGTCATACTAATTGATTTCGTAAAATCAGCTTCGAAGCTTTTTTGCTTTCGTTTTAGTGTGACAGTTCTCGTAGAGAACTGCTTGACTTGGTCAAAGATGTTTATGGTTACTTATCTGCACAGCTCTCCTAGAAAGTTCGAAGTTACAAATTCTTCCACAATTTTATTCTGCCCTTCCTCTTTGGAACTGTCAAATTGTATACGAGTGTAAAATGTATGAAGGCAAATCAAAATGAAATAAGTTTCGTTCCACCAACTGCTTTGCTTTTGCTTTCACGACAGCAAATCCAAAGCAAATCAACTTTCAGGAATACCACTTATGTGTTTATGTATATTGTACATATATGTAAATTAATATGTCTATATATCAATATGCAAAGGAACATAAACGACTTATATGTACAATGTACAATGTATACTTAGTCTACACCTCAACATACCAACTGCCAACAGAAAAAAAAACACTCAAAAATAACTCACATTAAATGCTTAAAATCAAATGATTGTGAGTTATGATAACCCCCGTAACCATTACTAATAAGTAAAAGGGGATCACGAAGTTGTGCAAATGTATGTATGTAACAGCCAGAAGGAAGCGCCTCCGACCTATACAGTATATATTTTCTTGGGCTCTGTGAAATTAGACCGCGAATTAAGACCGCCGTGCATTTTGGGCAGTCTAATTCTCTTCCCGCAAAATGAATTTAGACCGCCATCTCAAAATGAAATTAGACCGCGAGGCCTTATTTCATTTTTTTAAAATGAGTTAAGACCGCCATCACAAAATGGGAATTAGACCGCGCGGCCTTATTTCATTTATCAAAATGGATTTAGGCCGCGACCACAAAATGAAAATATTTTTATAGTTATATTTATATATATTTATATTTATTATATTTGATGAGCGGAATTTTTGTACAGATGTGCAAAAGTACCGATTTAAATTATTTAAGTGATAAGCTTTTGAGTATGTTTGTTCAGTTTAGTGATTTGCATTGTGCAAATATTCATTATTTAATTTAAAATTAAATCAATGTAAAGATAAGTTCCACCCCGGCACGCCGAGGGAAATAAAAATTTAGACAAATTTTAGGAAATTTTGATGGAAACTCGTCTTAATAGCCATAATTGCAGATCTTTAGAACTGGCGCGCCACCACGGCGGGTGTCTTAGGCATTTAAGAAGTGCTACTTGTATTGAATCATTGCTCTCCTAATTTGTGTATACGGCAACCAAAATGTTGGCCGGGTGTAGCCCAGCGTTTAGTGTGCTGGCCTGCTGTATGGGAGGTAGTGGTTTTCGATCCCGCCTCCGAACATCTATACAAAAGTTTTTTCTTTCTTAAAAATAGCTTTTACACATCCGGTCACCTTCACCAGCTATTGGCGGCAACTGTGAAGTAACTAGCCGTGAAAAAGCTTCTGAAACTTTACCCGTTCGGATTCGGCGTTAAACTGTGGGTCCCCTTCTCTTGTGCGAAAAAGTAGCTCAGGCGCGCATAGAGGATTGAGAGAAGCTTGGCTTTAAATTTTACATTTCACAACTGAAATATTGCGCACGATTTAGGATTCAGCACTTGTAAATCTTAGCTTTAAATTAGATTATGCCACGTGTGACAAGCAGTTTTCGAAATGAAAAATGTAGAATTCGGTACTGATTTTGAGCTACATTTTACGTTTAGGATTTTTAATTAATGTTAATAACCTAAAGCGTTCATGTGGTATTCAGATTGCTAATAGTTGATTGTCTAATGCCGTGCAGACTTATGCTATACCCGCTTCCAGCAATTTTCAACATCTCTACATGCGATTTTCTGCACGCCGTGTAGTTTTTGCATTCTACATTTAGCATGTACCGTTAGCAAATCGAAATACTTTTCGATTTATGTTGACGTTTCTTAACGCGTCGTTCTCTATGTAGCTACCGAATAATACTAAAAACTTAAAGCTTAGGGTTTGTAGTTCACGCCCGAATATTTTCGGAAAGGTTGTGGTACAAAGTATCTTTTACCTTTTTACGTAAATTTTGGGCATGTTCAACTGTACCCCTAATTAGGTAAGAAAAATGAGTACCCCTTTCCAATCACTGATAACAGGCAGTTCAAGTTTAAATTAATCAAGGTACACACCAAGACTGAAAATTATCAAGATCGTATGAGAAATTGTTAAAAGAATATTAGAAAATTATTTTTTTTTATCACATGACCTCGAGCCGATTTAACATCCATCGGAAATTATTTTATGAGAAAACTTTTGTGGGAGATCGGAGATGAGAGCGCCTAGAAAGTGAGCGTCTAAGTGTTGGTGAATAGTTCTAAGATACTGTTCAAGTTAAAGATAGAGTGGGCCGTGGCAGTAAATTGAAGTGGGTGGCACTTGGAAAC